>VFFE01007254.1:1588108-1668922 GCA_008921705.1 Burhinus oedicnemus | reverse complement strand
TTTTTATTTTTATTTTTATTTTTATTATTTTTATTTTTATTTTTATTTTTATTTTTATTTTTATTTTTATTTTTATTTTTATTTTTATTTTTATATATTTTTCTTTTAATTTTTTAATTTATTTTTACTTCTTTAATTTTTAGTTTTATTTATTTTTTCTTTAAGAACCAAAGTAACATCTGTGGCCAGCACAAATGTAAGGTGTTTGGACACATGTGCCAAAACATGATAATTTAATTTATTCCTTCTTGATTTCGTTGTTGTCTGAATGCACAAGCTTCAGAAACAATGTCATACATCATGCTAATGTCTTATCTGACACGTTTATTCCCTCATTTCTTTCTTTCTTTATTCTAAGCATTTCCCATTTGTAATTAACTTTTATGCAATGCAATAAATTCCTGAGAAAAATAGGAACATTAATTGTTACATTAGCTGCAATGATTTCATAGGAGATGTGTCTCTCAGAATTAAGATTACATAATTTTTGTTTAGAAAACAAACAATAATGGTTTATATTATAGGCTAGAGGAGGAAGTTTATAACTAAACAGAATGGATTCACTGAGTGTGTTGGAGTACTAGGAAGAAATACGCTTTTTTCACTTATTAAAGTGGTTTATTTAAAGCTACTTCAGCTATTCAGAAATCAAAGTTTACTAAAAGGCCCAGAGGGGACAAGAGGATCACAAAATGATGATGCTTCCAAAAACCTCCGTATAAGTTGTCTTTTAGTCTCAAAAGGCTGATGCTTAAGCTGAGATGAGCGCATATTTATAAAGAAGCTCAGCTGTGTTATCTTTACATCCCTATTCCCTCCTAACACAGAAACATTTTTAAATGTATCTAGACAAGCCTAACATCCTTTTTAGGGGAAAAAGTTCATTGGTGGTTTTTCCTTTCTCAGTCGTGCTGATTTTACCAATGCTCTTTTTTACAAGAGAGATTCCTCAGGAAGACATTGCAAATCATTGCTGAGCAGGCCCTGCACAGCAGGAATTCCCAGAAATTGTATGGGAGGTCACGGAATTTTTTGAATAAGATCTTTCCCTGTTTCAAAATACTATTTCCTGTATCTGGCCACAACTAAACTAAGTATCCTCACTCCAGTTTTTCCTTGTCTCCTCGGTTCTTTTCTTTTCCATTCTTCCACCTCATTTTTCAGTGATACAGCTCCACTTTCTGCACTTCCCTCCCTGCTCTCTTTCTTTGTTGCTGCCTATTCCCATTTATTCAAAACCAAGGCAGATGCTATGTAACCCCACAGGAGTACATTTCTCACCCTCCCTGAGTACTCTAATAGCTGTCTCTACCAATGCTTTATTTCTGGGCTGAACGTTTCCGGTGCCAACTGTCCCACTGAGTTTAGTGCATCTACACACTCAAGTGAAGTTACTGAAAAACATTTTGAAGCATTTTCGGGATGAGAACCTGCAACCAGATCGACCGTTTTTGTAGAAATACTCAGCATGTGTTTCACTCACTGCTTAAATACCAGGAAAGCCCCTCGCAACAGGGTTTGTTGGACTGAAGTGATGCACAGACCTGTCTCCCGCCCTCTCTCTTGACTGAGAAAAACGACAGGCGGAGCTGAGCTCTGAAATATGCTTGACCATGTTGGAGTGAAAGTGATAATGACTCAAACATCCTTGGGCAAAATTTGTGAAGACTAATTCAGAAAATAGAATGCTTATTTATTAAAATTATGAAAAGTACAGAAAATTATAGAAGTACCTGGTATTTTTCAGTTCTATACACTTCTGGCACATAGTGTTATAGCAGAAAAGTAAAAAAAAAAAAAAAAGAGGGCTGTTTTGCCCTTGAGAGTAATAATATGATTACGACAAGACAGTTTCAGATCTATTGAATATTTTAAACCATTCACTTTAATGTGTGTTTCATTAACTTTGGGGTGGGAATGAAAAGAAGGCTCCTTCATGTTGTTTTTCATACTGTTCCACTTCATTATTAAGCAATGATGCCAAGCTGTTCACCAGGATTTCTGCTAGCAGGCTTGAACAGCTTCTGCCAAGTGTGATTAATGCAGATCAAACAGAGTTTATTCAGTGGAAGAGATTGGCAGATAACATTTATCATCTCTTAAGAAAGTTGGGATTTCCAGACTGACGTCAGGCTGGTGATAAACTTAGAGGCTGAAGGATGTTTGACCAAGTAGTTTGCATATTCTTTAGAAGAAAGTTGCATCCATTTTGATTAGATTTGAAACCTGAAGAGAACCTCATTTACATGCAAAGCCTCTTCCAGTGGTTAACTTTGTTTTTTAAAGGACAAGGCATATGGAGACTCTTATCAGGGATTATAATTTTTTTCATAAGCATAAGAACTATGTGTTAGACTATGTGTCACTCGCTAGCAGAGTAGCCTGCTACTGGCCAAAACATCATCCTCAGGCTGTATGTAGGGTGGGAGAATAAGGCAGCCTGGATATAATTCCTGGATTTGCTTTGTTACCTTGGGCAATCAGGTCCTACTGTTTTTTGCTCTTTCTGTCTGCTTGACAGTATAAACTTTTCACAGGCCCCAGGCTCTGTGGACAGCTGAAATACAAAACAGCAGCTTGCTGTGAACATATTTTTAAATAACGAGAAGATTTTAATGAGGAAACTGAAAGTTGTTTAGTCTTTACCTTTCTCAAAAGTCATTATCTTCAGGTCAGTTTTCTGGGTGCTGGGCGACACAAAAGATGTGTTGAGAAACTCATTCAGTTTCTAAGATCTATTGCTTGGCCTTGAACCTCTAACACAAATCTCTGCACAAGGATCTTAGAATAACAGTTTTCCACTTCCTCCTTCTTCCTCAGCCAAATATAACCCTAATAGGAGTCAGCATAATAAAAAATCTTGAACACATAAAAGCAACTTACTAACTGTAGTCAGCTAATCTCTGAGACACCCTGTGTTGTCTCACCTATTCTGAGGCAGCAAAACCTCATTAGTACCAGATGAATCATGTCCCCAGGTTCAGTCAGCTCATCCCAGGGTGGTTATTGCCCCTCCAAAGGTGTTTTGGGCAGAAAGACCTTTGCTTCCCTCCCAGTTTGGCAGTACACTGATGTAACCTATTCTGCCAGAGCATGTATTGCTCTGCAGTGACAAAAGTCTTTTTTGATAACACCATGACCTGCAACCTCTCTTTCTCACCATTGATTTCCATAGACTTAGTCTCTTGAAAGTGTCACAGTTCCCAGGGCTACGAACAATAAAGTTTGTTTGGTTTGCTTTTTACAGAAAGGATACTTCAGAAAAAACTACAATAGTAGCTTAGAACAAGCACAGTTTCTTTTCTATATAGGAAAAATAAACAGAAAGATGTCTATTTTCTTATCTCACTGTATAGGCATTTTTAGCTGTTGTAGGTAGTGTTTTCGGCATAGCGGTTTCCCCAGTATGACTGAGGCTGTAGGTTAGATTTTCTATTCCTAAATGAAAACCTTTTAAAGGTACCCTTTTATTTATTTGTTTATTTTATGAAGCATTCTGAACACCTCAGTGCATTTAAGAAACACTTATTTGCTATTGATAACTCACTTTCATATTGATAACACAAGTTTAGAAATATGTTCTCTCAGATACCCTGTACTAGTCCTAATTGCTTTCTTTGGAGTCTCACCCTCAGCAGTAGCTTTGGCAAAGAGGTGTCGTTTTATCTAAGACTAAACAGCAATTTGAAAAGAAAATAACAACTAAACCCAGCCGCCCAACACATATAATCTAACACTGGAGTTTATGCCGCAGCTCATCTGGCAGATGTTCTGAAGAGCGTGCCTCTGACTATCAGAGCTCGTTTCTGTTCTGTTTGCAAATGATCATTTCTGCTTTCGGTGGTGGTTATATGCCAGATCCCTCTGGGCAATGACAATATGTTCCACTTAGTTTCAGCCTTCACTAGCCCAATATATTTTTAAAGTAATAGTAATTTAGAGTTATGACCAGTGTGGTAATATGGCTGTACCCGATCTACCCTTGGGGTTGTTTGCGGACAGCTTAGTCTTGCACTTACTGTTGGAGAACCTCAGCTTCAAGGCCTCATAACACCTTCGTCCATGCCACACTGGATGATTTGCAATTCTTGTCCTTTGCCTGCCCCCGCATGGCAGCAACTTTAGGTTGCTGGCTCAGGCAACACCACGGTTACACAAGTTGCTGTGCAAAATTCATTGTTCTGTTTTACTTCCCCAGCTATGCTCCAGAGCCAGCAGGTGCGACACTGGTCTGCTTCAGGAGCTCAGAAGAGAATAATGCCAGCCCTGCGCAATACAACAGCTTTTTCTACCTCTCTCTTGCAATGTCCTTTTAAAGCTTCCAGATAAAATTTGCTTGTCTTCAGCTACCTGCAATGCCACTCTGAGAACCGCTGCAGCTCGTCTCTCCTCTGGCAAACATCCACCGCTCCACTGTCCCCCTGTATCATAGTCAGCTGCAGTAAGGCATATATAGGATCTTCTGATTTACATTTCAAGATACAACTGGAATCAAGTCAGTTCCAGGCTTTCCAGCAGTACCAGCAAAGTCACTTTTGTCACATGAAGAATAAGGGACACAAGCTACAAGAAGCAATTCCTGTTCTTGGTAAGGACAACTCAGAAAAAGGCATGGGGCTTGGACAGCGAGGTGGAGTTTTTGTCCCTGTCATGTCCAGAGATGAGCGCGTGCCTGTCCCCCAGTCACCATCCCCACCCTGCCCACCACACCGCTGCAGCAGCTATGCTGAGGGATGCTGGAGCCCCACCATCCTCAAAGGAGGCAGCTGAGACCACAGACAACCATTTGCCCCCTTCCCTGCACCCCCTCAACATAGGAAACTGCCTGGTTTGCCTGTGACTACAAGTAAGCCAAGGAGCGAGCCCCTCACTTTCATCACTAAGCCTGCCTTTAGCCAGGAACAGCTACAGCCCCCCCTAATGATAAAGCAGCACTGAAACACAGTTCAGACGTTCATGATCTCCTATATCATGTTCTCACACCATTAATGCCACCAGTGCTGTGACCTTTTAGCAAGATATCAGGCACTAGCAGCAGGCTCAGAATTGCAAACTTTAATTAAAAACTGTATTTTAAAATAAAACTCAGTTTAGATGCACCGATAAGTGATTTTCACCATGTGAAATTTCAGAGTGCTTTGCTGAGAAAAAATCATTGCAAGCTTCCAATAATTTCTGGTCTAGCTGGGTTTCAAGGACAATTTTATTAAAAATGAGCACTGCCTTATATAATAAACCCTTTGCAGTTGTTAAGACCACATGTGCTACCTCTCCCACCCCAATCCACCACCTGACATAACACAGCTAATTTTCCCACTTCCTAGGAAGGAAATTGAGCTGCTACAATTTTAGACTATGGGGCTTACATACACATATTTTAGACCTCATTATTTTTCTGTATGGCAAGGCTGGAGCTGGCAGAGGTTGTATCTAAACACCTTTAAGAGCTCTTTCTCTGTACAGAACAGTATAAAAGTTCAGATAAAATCGTTAATATTTCTGAATGGCATAAAAGCAAGAAACAACAAAAGGAAAATAAAAATGGGTTCCTAGTTGAAGCACAGAGCACTGACTACAGAAAAGGTCTCACAGGAGACACTCTTAATGGATTACTGTTAATAAACATTACAGTTTATTAAACAGTTTATAAAACAAACAACAGGATGGCACTCATCTGAACTGAAACACAAACAGGGAAATTATGACTCTTGAGGCTTGCTCACCACAGATAAATTGCTTCCTGTTCTCTTCTCAGCCCTAGGTCTAAGTTTTGTGAAAACATTAATTGCTCCCGATTCTCATTCTTAACCACCAATGACTCAGTGAAAAAGAAAAAGAAAAATCAAAACAGCATACTCCAGCTTGATCAGGTCATAGAATCATAGAATCATGTATTCGTTTAGGTTAGAAAAGACCTTTAAGATCATCAAGTCCAACTGTTAACCTAGCACTGCCAAGTCCACCACTAAACCATGGCCCTAAGCACCACATCTACCTGTCTTTTAAATACCTCCAGGAATGGTGACTCAACCACTTCCCTGGGCAGCCTATTCCAATGCTTGACAACCCTTTCGGTGAAGAAATCTTTCCTAATAACCAATCTAATCCTCCCCTGGTGCAACTTGAGGCCATTTCCTCTTGTCTTATTGCCTGTTACCTGGGAGAAGAGACCAACTCCCACCTCGCTATGGCCTCCTTTCAGGTAGCTGTAGAGAGCGATAAGGTCTCCCCTCAGCCTCCTTTTCTCCAGGCTAAACAACCCGAGTGTCCTCTGCTGCTCCTCATAAGACTTGTGCTCTAGACCCCTCACCAGCTTTGTTGTCCTTCTCTGGACATGCTCCAGCACCTCAATGTCCCTCCTGTAGTGAGGGGCCCAAAACCGAACACAGTATTTGAGGTTGGGCCTTTCCTATGCAGGACCTGGCACTTGGCCTTGTTGAATCTCATGCCATTGGCCTCAGCCCATCAATCCAATTCCTACCCTCAGGTAGATCAACGCTCCTGCCTAACTTGGTGTCATCTGCAAACTTACTGAGGGTGCACTTGATCCCCTTGTCCAGGTCATTGATAAAGACATTAAACCATGGGTCAGCCTTTTTTGGATTGTGTCTATCTCTTTTTAATTTCATGGGCAGAGATCCTTAGTTGTAGCCACAAACAAACCCCAGATGATCACTCTTTTTCCACACAGGAAGAGCAGGACAATTCAGTTAGGGGAGAAACATGGCCAGCTGATAAATGGAAGGTAGGGGAGGAGATTATAACTAATGCATATGGATAGTTTACATGGTGTCCTCTCTCCATGGTGAGAATGTAGCAAGCTGTCTAATTGGAGCCTGGTTTTTGGCACCTCTTAAATTCCCCGGAAAACTTTGCACTTCACAGTCTGCATAGTTAGATTTTGTAGGTTTTGGCCACAGGATGAGCCTAATAAAAATACTGGGATGAAGAGTGTAAGCTATTTCAGGCATCATATTCTGGAGCAACGCGAAGAGGTCACAACTGGTGAGAATCTGCATGAAATTGCATTAGGCACAGATGAAGTGTCTGGTCATCTTTCTGCCCAAACTCATGAATATATTAATACACACAACTATCACAGTCACATCCTATTTTTATACTCAGCAACTGTCTTCTTCACTGGTCTCTGACAATGCTGATCAATTGTTGCTGCCCTTCAAAAGAATTTTTGATTTTTATTTCAAATCCTATCTTGAGTGTTGCCAGTGGATTTTTGTCTAAAAAGATGCAGTGACACTCTGGCAGTAGAGTGGGTGGAGATCTTTCTTGCATTTGCTCAGAACCTGTGCAAGACCTACAAGTGAAGGCTTGATTACCTAAATATTTGTAGTTCAATTGGTTCTCTAGGTTCGAAAAAAAAATCCTTAAAATTTAATTCCCAGTATGTAAAAACTAATGTTAAAATAGCAATAATGCCTACTGGTTTAGTCAAATAAAGTAGATACCTATCCAATAAATTATGCAAGCTTTGTAAGGCAGATCTCAAAGCTGCAAGCGTGGAAGCCTTTAAAGTTTCATAGTTGACATTCAGGGGAGTGAATTGTTTGAGTGAGTGCAACACAGTCACTTGGCAGGGAAACGGAAAGATTAGTCATGATTGTTAACATCAGCTGTGTCACTGTGGGCACCAGCCACAGCTTCATGACTCTGTGCCTAGGTCCCTCCTGCAGCCTATAGCCAATGAATAAGAAGAATTTAAATAAAATATAGACTAGAAGAAATTGGCATCTTTTAGTAAAATGCAGTTAGGTATATGACATTTCAATTTCAACCTGGTGTTTCAGCAAAGTGATGCAAGTGACTGCTTTTGGGTGAAGTTAGAAAGTGCAACTACTAATGAGGTTTAAGGAAAGACCACTGAAAGAAAATGGTGCACACAGAAGGGCAAAGCTACAGTTTCAAACACTTATATGGAAGCATCCTGGCTCTGAAACTGTTTACTGAAGTCACAACCTTTATCAACTACATTCCTTCCTCCTAAAAGGCAGAATTCAACTATAAATTATTTGGAAAGGCCAGAATCTCCACATTAATTTACTGAGGCTTTCATCCTCCTGCACAGCAGTCTAGTTTTTAATACTGCTCAAAAGATATCAAGTACCTTCTTTCCAAACTATTCACCAGCTCTAAATGGAATTTGACATTACGAGGTCAGCTGTGCTTTGCCTCATAGATGACTAACAAATTTGCAGAGACATAGGTTCACTGTTCTCACATGGATCACTGCTCAACAGACCACCGTTTTTTGATGGCAAACATTTAACTTTCAGCCATTAAGTAGAAGAGGAAATTCAGGTTGTAACAAATTACCTGGCATCTAAACAATGTTAAAGTTGCCCATCAGGAGTGCCTTTAGACAGTGGAACAGCACATTAGTTTTAAATTTCAAAGTTCAGTCAATGGAGTGATAGAGTTCAGATTTGAAACATTTTACTGAGCTATTGAAAGGCCTGCACAGTGAAATGTATTTATAGTGAACAAGAGTAGAATGGAAATCCATTGCTATAGTCAGAAAAAGATTGCAATCCCCCATGTCCTCTCCTTCCCCTCCACCAAAAGCAAACAAAAATACTGAAATGCACTGTAAGTATAATGGTAGTTATAACCGATTTGTCTATAAAGTTGTCATATTAAATTGATTTCACTGTGCTTTAAACTGTGTGGGCATCCTGAACAAAATATATTTTCATCATGATGATATTACAGTATGGTATTCTTACCCACTATGAATTACTCTTTTTTCCCTTTATAATCATGTCACCTATATGACTGTTCACATTAGTTAGGAGTGTTTTCCACCTTGAATAAGACTGGAAACCTATATAAGGGAGAGGAATACAAAGAAGAGGAATACAAAAGAGAAATATATAAAGAAGGAATATAGATAGTGGTCCTGTTTGGGGCAAGGGTGTAGAGATGAGACCACTTAACACTTTGCACTTTAAAAAAAAGCTCCATTGAAAACTTTTTTGGAGTATTTGGCAAATTTTATTTACCAGTTGCTTTTTACTACATGATGGGTGAGAGAGCACAAAACGTGGGTGCAGAAAGGTTAAAGATGCTGGTGAGAACAAGCTTCCAGAACAGATGGGAATCGTGGGTTTGTTAATAAACTGTCTGGAAATGCAGCTACAGGCATGATGCAGGGAGCTCTCAAACAGACCATTTACAGGTATGTGTTTGATTCTTGGTGTTTTCCTCCTCAGCCTTACTCCCTTCTTTGAATTTCTCTACTCCGTACTTTCTTGGATCTCAACAGAAGTCTCTTGTATTCATCTCTACTTTTAACCTGTATTGCAGTTTCTTGAATAATCACATCTTTCTACTGTACCAGAGATCCTAAAAGGAAGAGACCTGAATGGAGAAGAATTTGCGTTTTTTTTCAAAATAAATGACAAGGTGAAAAAAGAATTCATATTGCCTGCAGACATAATGAGAGTAAATTATGCTTTTCTGTTTCCTAATGCATGTGTTATGACTGTGCCTTGAAAGAAGGAACGGCTAAACATAGCGAAGCTGTCTTTGGAGGAAACCTGAGAGAGATGCAAAGGAGAAGAGAGACAGATGGAGAAGGGGACAAATAAATGTAAGGAAAAATAACATTGGGAATGATATGGAAAGAACCTTAAGGAACTGGAAGGAGACCATCAGCAGGAAGGGAAAAGAGATTAAGGAAATCTATGCAATTTATTATGTTATACAGTTTATTTGGTCAGCCCATCTGAGCTCTCTTTAAATGATTCCACTTTGTTGACAGTGACAGCTGGAAATTCACCAATTTAACTACGAAATATTTGCCATAATAGTGCTCATTACAAAGTTGGTTATAAATCTGTCAGAGACATTTTTGTAAATGTATCAGAGACTTCTACGCATTTTTACTACTCAAGAAAATGGTATAATTTAAAAGATATTGCATTCACCCATCAGTGAATGGATGAACAAATGTCAGGCAGAAAACTTTGCCACCTTGGAAGGTTGGTTTGGAGGATTGGACCAGATGATCTCCAGAGGTCCCTTCCAACCCCTACCATTCTGTGATTCTGTGAAGTCCAGGTGAACTCCTCCTATGTGACTGCTGTTACTTACTAAGACTGTTACTTCTCAGGAACTCAGAAAGATATTGCCACTTGAAACTCAGTGACGAAATTTACTCAGCTTCACAAGTCTAAAAGCCAAAAGAAAAGAGTACCATGAATGCCATATCTCATTCTTCTTCTATAAGGACTGGATAATTTATAGACTTGATCATCTTCTGCAATTATTGTGGCAATCAATCCATTAACACTGAAGAGAGCTGATCACTTTAGATATCCAGTCAAATTTTGTCTTTCCAGAATTCAATTACAAGAAAACTGCGTAAGAAAAAATAATTCTTAAAAAAACCCCAGATGAGCAAAAGCCACACCTGTAATGAAAATTCAAAACACTAAAATTGGGCACTGTGTAACAACTCTTGAAATGAGCCAAAATAACCCCAAAAATGTAAAAATAATACAGCTACTACTCACCATGGTTACTTGATCTACCATCTTGGACTATGAAACTTTTCACAGCTGAAGGCCGGAAAAATGTGCTCAGAAGGATATACTTATAGGATGTGTTCTGGCTCCTCACTGGTGTTTGTGTAGGAATTATTGTGATGAAGTTCTGCACTCTGCTTGTAACTACTGTGGCAGCCAGTGCTGCTGAATTAGTACTCTTACTTTTACGAAAAAAAAATATTGTTTCAACATTTCTTCAGGACTGAGAGCGCAATTTCAAATATATGAGGAAGAAAATTGTCAGTTTAAACTTTGACCTCCAACTAACACTGAGTTAGAGAGTATACGCCCTAAAGATCACAGAACTGTTATGCATGCAGTCATTATTATTTTACTTAATTTTTTAAATTAAAAGAAGATTAAGACATCTTTATTAAGATTATTTTGTGCAATTAGAACAAAACCCATGTACCCTGAACAAGGCATTTCAAAGACTTTAGAATTATTAGTGCAATAATGTCCAAGTACGCTGTAATCATACCATGGACCAAATCAATGATCTCTCTGATTTTCTTTTCTGTATACCAAGTATTTTGAATACAGGCATAAAATTTTTTCCTTTCTTGAAGTATGAAGCCAAAAATTCTTCATATATATTTATGTTAATGCAAGTAGAAAACAATATGCTATCTAAATAAAGTACCGTCTGTTCCTTTTTATACTTGCTTCTGCATCAATATCTCTCTGTTTATTCATCCTGTGGCAATGAAAGCCAAGGTCAGTTTAGCACTATGATAAAGAAAAAAAGCCTGTATAAATTTAGTATATCTTGTACTTCTACTTTATTGTGTGTGACATTTGTTTATTCCCCAATGAACTTGGTTTTTCCTACACTCATTTTTTAATAGGTAACATGAGAACTACACAGTGTTTGAGGTGAATAATCAGCATTCATTGAGAGCATTGAATACTTTTTTCTGTGTTACCAGTTCTGTTTTGCTTTCTGTACAGCCTAAGTCTTTTACTGATTGAGCTGTTCAGGACGTCACTGAGGTCTTTTTTTCTCAGTGGCTACAGGGATACAAGAAGGCTTAGAAAACTTCTTGACAATATTAGGATGTTCAGCAGAGAACAGAGCACCTTGGCAAGACCTGTAGGAGTTCCTCTTCAGTTGTTTCACACTTGTCAAGTCTTCAATTTCCTAGTTTTCAGTCTTCAAGTTATACTTCTGCGTTCACAATCACATCGTGCTAGATAATTACACCATTCTCTGAAAAAAAATACTCCAGCAAAGAACGGAAAAGCACACAGTCTCACTACTTTGAGGCTTTTTCTCCATCTCTGCTTGCTCTGCAAAGAGAATCTCCATTGGTTCCATGCGGAGGGTGGGAGCAATAAAGTTTTGCATTATGTTTTCCCAAGTGATATCAGTGATGAAGAAGAATGATGGTAACAGGTGTGATAGAGCGTTATTCTTCCTTTGCTGTTTTCCAGTAAACCTTACAATGATTGCATAAATTAGAGTTGTTTGACAGTGTGTTGTGTTGGGACTGGGTAGCTAAGAGCCTGGGTCCTGGATCCGCTTTCATCTGGAGTTATAATTCTAAAACCAGCCTACTGGAAAATGTTGTCCTAGCAGTAAAGAAATCACAGTTGAGATAGGCATAAAATAAAAAAGAAAAAAAAAAAAAAAAAAAAAAAAAAAAGAAGTAATTCCTGTATATGTACAAAAAATGAGGAGAAAAAAGTCATCAGTAGTCAACCAACACCCAGGGTAGGTTAGAGAAATAGCATATTCTCAATATTACCTTGAGGGAATCTTATTTTTGGCAAAGGCAAGGATGTCTTATATGAACACCCATCACATTTAAAAAATGTCATCAGCTAGGCTCAGAAGAAATAAGTGCTAAACTCACCTCTGGTGACCTTGGTATTTACATTTTAAAAAGAAGACTTACTTATGTCAAATAAGAAACTTTTCTTCTTTTTTTAAACTTTATTTCCCCAGTGGAAACATTTCAACAAAACTCATTTTGATCAAAATTTTTCATAAATTACAGACATTTCTGCAAAATATCAAATACCAAAATATTTTGGTGAAAAGGGCAAGGCATCAGTTTGCAAAAGGCAAGGCACAAGCAACTGATTGAATAACGCTGGTAAAAACAAAATCTCTCCATGATGCCAGGAAAAATGCTCCTACTCCGATTTCTTTGTGAGATTTCTCATTTAAGCCAATTCTTAATATATTTCATGAGAGTTGCTGCAAGTTTTGTACAGTGTTAACTTTTACACATAACATGAGGCCATATGTCAACTGCTATGGCAGCCCAGTGGGAAATGCAACTTTTAAGAAACCTTCTCTATAATACATGCATTTCTCAAAGATTTAGAGTCAACGGACTAATATAAAGCACTGGAGAATGTAATTTACTGCATAGATCTTTAGAGGTCAAAACTGACAACATTATTAATTGTACTACCAAAGAACCCAACTGTATAAGCAATATAAACATCACCAAGCACTAAGTAAGGAAGAAGATGGTTTACAGCCAATATCTATTCATCATGCGTTATCTTGATAGGACAGGTGATGCTTCCAGAAAAGCCTGCCAGGCTCTCACCTGTGCTTATAACACTCTTGGTTTCTTCACATATACATTTTATCATGGTGCATTGAAGTTTTGCTCTTCAGCTTTAGAGAAACTCATCTACTACACAGTGGTGTTTCTCGTCTAGTTAAAGCCATATGGTGTTTCCTTACAGATAGTCTCTTGTACTGTCAGGAAGATAATCATATGTAGAGTGGTGATACACATCCATTTCGTGAAGTCTCTTAAAACTTACTTAGATATCAATTTAAACCCACCAGGTTAAAACATCTATGAGAAATTACAATTGTAATTGACTGTCTTGGATAACGCATTGTTCCCATGAAATCCTAATGTTACTTTCCAGTAGAGTTATGCTTCCCAAAGGGAAGCAGAATGTTGAAATGAATGATATGACAAAACTATCAAAGTTAAAAAAACTAATCCAGAAAGTAATAATTTCTAAATCCTTCAAGTAGAAATGTGGTAGGTTAGACCTAGGTAATATCAATATACTGAGAGAATATGTACAAAAGGAACATTTGACACATTATTGATCTGATATTTAAAGAGCATGTATTTTTGTCCTTTTGAAAAATGTCCATATTCAGAGATACAGAATAGTTTTATTTGTACCCAACATTAATCCAATCAAAAATGTCAGGAAAAAGTATAGTCTGCCTCACACTCTTTAAACCAGGGACCTATACCTCACTGCAAAGTCAGCTGCAGTTTTAAATTCAATTCATAGAATAATGCATCTCCAAGTTGGAAATGTTTCCAGTTTCTGAATAAGTGTTTGAATAAATAACTCCTTAAACTGATTAAGTCCTTTGTCTAAGAAAAATAAATGCAGATGTTTTTATGTCAACTACTGTTTCATGTTTGTATACCGGCATATTTACCAATTTTGAAACTTAACAGTGTAAAAATAATTTTTAAGAAACATTTAGATGAAATGTCCTGTTTCAACCTGTAATGAAATAAATATTTTTCCATAATGTCTCACAGGTTGGTAAGAAAACTAGCCTAGGTATCATATCATTCCTCGGCTGCTGAAGAAGATGCCTAAGGAATGACTGGCAAATGGTTTCTGTAGCTTCCCAGGCTGTCAAATCTTAGGCTGCACAAGACTAATAGCTTTTTTATAAAGCACCTCTCTTAGCAGCACTCCTCAAGCCCAAAGGCTCAGAACATCAACTTTTTAAGGGAAAAGCGATAAAGGTTCACTAATATTGATAAGCTGTATTTTGATCCAGAAGCAACTCACAGAACTCATTAGCAGGTAGAATTATAAAGATAATGGACTAGAACTCCTACGGCTTGGTCATACAGAAGCTTAAAGTATTTAAGTTCATTTTGCTTTATTACAGGGTTTATGGTAATTTGCAGTCATGGTCTGCAGGTTTCTTCTAAATGCTGTTTCTCTGCAAAGAACCCAAAGGGAGGTACAAAGAGCCACAGAATTTATTTTAGTTCTCTAAGTTTAAAGCAGGAGTGACCACGCTATGGCTCACATGCCACAAGGGATGCTATACACTCTCAGCTGTGACAGGTCTCATCTCTCAAAGAGAGAAAGAATTATAAACTAGTATGGCACTCCTAGAAAACAAACTTGTAAAGCAACAAAATTCAAGTAGCAAATAACCAAAATGAACAATTTTCAGTCAGGAAGACACGTAGTGATGAAAAGGTCCATATGTCACAGCAGCAGAAATTCTTAACAGCTGCCTGTGGGCCTGGCATTGCACAATACAAGGTTTGCTTCATCTGTGACTGATGACGCTTCAGAAAAAGAAAATTATAAAGGGCAAAAAGCCATCAGAGAATGCAGCCAGGGTCTCACCTGCCTCATTTTATGAAATATCTTCAAAAGGTACTTCAAATTTTGTTATAAATGAGTATATTGTAATCCTGAACAGGAAGACCAAAACATCACCAAAAAAAAAGGAAAAAAAGGATGATGACATAGCAAGGAGGAAAATTAGGACAATGTGGGAAAGCCATGCCTTATTTTCAGACTGATTTTCAGCCTGTTTGGCTTGTAAGACTACACCCACAAAGAAGTTCAATACAGGGCAATATTTCATGGAAACCACAACGAAATTATTGCACAGTGTCTTGGCAAACGTTTATGTGATTGTCTCTCATACCTGAAAGAACAACAACCACCCAGTAAAACACTCATTTGAAGTTCATTTATTCTGTACACATGCACACACACGCACACAGAGACATACATATGTCTCTATATCTATGTACTTTTACACACACACATATACATAACCTGTGGAAACTATAGGCTGGTCAGTTTCACCTCTGTGCCTGGCAAGACCATGGAACAGATGCTCCTGGAAATTCTGCTAAGGCACATGGACAATAAGGAAGTGATCAGTGGCAGCCAACATGGCTTCACTAAGGGCAAATTGTGCCTGACAAATTTGGTGGCCTTCTGTGACAGGGTTACAGCATTGGTGGATAAGAGGAGAGCAACAGACATCATCTACTTGGACTTGTGCCAAGCATTTGACACTGTCCCACATGACATCCTGGTCTCTAAATTGGAGAGACATGGATTTGACCAACAGACCACTCGGTGGATAAGGAACTGGCTGGATGGTCGCAGTCAAAGAGTTGCAGTCAACAGGTCAATGTCCAAGTGGCGAGCAGTGATAAGTGGTGTTCCTCAGGGGTCGGTACTGGGACCGGTACTGGTTAACATCTTTGTCGGCAACATGGATGTTGGGACTGAGTGCACCCTCAGCATGTTTGCTGACGAGACCAAGCTGTGTGGTCAACGCACTGGAGGGGAAGGGATGGCATCCTGGACAGGACCTGGACTGGCTTGACAGGTGATACTGTGTAAACCTCATGAAGTTCAACAAGACCAAGTGCAAGATCCTGCACCTGGGTCAGGGCAATCCCATGCACAAATACAGGCTGGGGGGAGAATGGATTGAGAGCAGCCCTGAGGAGAAGGACTTGGGGGTGTTGGTGGATGAGAAACTCAACATGAGCCAGCAATGTGTGCTTGCAGCCCAGAAGGCCAACCATACCCTGGGCTGCATCAAAAGAAGCGTGGCCAGCAGGTCAAGGGAGGTGATTCTGCCCCTCTACTCTGCTCTCGTGAAACCCCACCTGGAGTACTGTGTCCAGCTCTGGAGCCCCCAACATAAGAAGGACATAGACCTGTTGGAGCAGGTCCAGAGGAGGGCCACAAAGATGATCAGAGGGTTAGAGCACCTCTGCTATGAGTACAGGTTGAGAGAGTTGGAGTTGTTCAGCCTGGAGAAGGGAAGGCTCCAGGGAGTCCTCATAGCAGCCTCAGTACCTAAAGGGGGCCTACAAGAAAGCCGGAGAGGGTCTTTTCACAAGGCCATGTAGTGATAGGATGAGGGGTAATGACTTCAAACTGGAAGACGGTAGATTTAGAATAGATATTAGGAAGAAATTTTTCACTCTGGCTGTGGTGAGGAACAGGAACAGGTTGCCCAGGGAAGCTGTGGAAGCCCCATCCCTAGTAGTGTTCAAGGCCAGGCTGGATGGGGCTTTGAGCAACCTGGTCTAGTGGGAAGTGTCCTTGCCCATGACAGGGGGTTTGGAACTAGATGATCTTTAAGGTGCCTTCCAATCTAATCCATTCTATGATTCTGTGATTCTGTGATATATGGATGTAGACATATAGTGGCATAAGATGTGTACACACAGACATAACATACCTATACAGATAATATATAATAAAATAAAATGTAATCTATGATGATGACATGAAATATTCCTAAGTCTAATTTACAGGAAGCAGTAAAGAAGTGAAAGGATCAGCCAGCATTGATGTGCATAACAGTGACCCAAAAAAAGCAGATTGCAATTCATGGGACTGTACTTTCACATAATATAACAATGAAAAGGATTTGAGGAGGTGCCCAATGATACATCAACCCAAATTACTTTTTAAGCAGCTGCATATAAATAATTTTCACTTGCAAGTCATAAGAGTTGTGATCCTACTGTATCTATGCAGCTGAGTGGTTTTGCTCGGTGTATGCACGGAAACTTTGCTATAATTGAAGAACTGCCTTTGCTCACTTTCTTCTACCAACACTATCCAAAGATTGTTCAAAGAGTTGAAAAAATGTCCTAAAAGTGTGACAGCTATTGGAAATGGTAGGCTTGATTAGACAGCATATGATCAAATGGGGCACATACCTTGACTGGTGAGGAGAACGGTTGTACTGTCTTGCTGGAACATGCAAGAAGGAAGGTTTGTGCTGTCAATGTAAGTTTTTCAGATATTATGATGCTATTCACCTGAAAGGCCCATCTGAGTCAAGACTTGACATCATTTGTTCATATTAAAAATTCTGCTCTTCGCTGCATCAACTAGATATATGCTCATTAAATCACCAAAGCACTCATAACTTGTTCAATGAAGAAGAATGAGACAATATTTGGTTGAAGTGCTCACTGGCTGCCAAAAGGTAAAGCTTTTCAGAGTTTTGGGAACTATCAGGCTAAAGTGTTTGTAAGAGATGTGTAAAGACTTGTTCATTAAAACTGCAACGCATTCAAAGGCAAGACAAGGACTGGTTAAATGATCTAGCTTTTCTTACAAACTCATATTTCATCTCAACAGCTTCACACAGTTACTGCAGTCTAAATGTCATCACAAAAACCTATGAAAATCCTACACATCATTGCTTTGTCTATACTGCAAAGTCCTCAGATGAAGAAGCCCTCAATAATTTTTAGTTTCCCTTCCATTTAATTTAGTAACAGATATGCCATGGTGTTACTATGTCTTTGGAAAAATCATTGCTTTTCTTTCCTTCACTGCACTGGATTTTTGGAGCAAATTACTTTCATGCCTTTGTCTTTTTTTTTTTTTTACAGTATTAAAGAAAAGAAAAACCCTCAATTCAGTGCAGCTTTCCTTCTCTAAGGTTAGGGATGCCTGGACAACATCAAACAAAAAAGAGGAAAGATAACAAGAGTATTTTGGAAGGAATTCCAGACTTATGTCATGGGTTACCACTCACCGATACATAGAAGTTAGGCTGTGTGATTCTGGCTTGAACCAAGACTGCTGAAAGATGAGATAATCTAAACCATTATGCAGGCTCTGAGTGACTTTGAATATCTTTTACATAATGCTGCTGCATTAGCTTTTCCATTCAGACCAACAACGTGGTTTTGAATTAAATTTTCATTGTTCCTATTAACCACACCTTGGTCTGCATCACAAAGCAGTCTCAGAGCACACAAACTGGTTCTGTTCAGATCAAGCTAAACTGAAGGATGCACATTGTGATCTTACCCTACTTGCTTTGGCCACGGCTAGGGGTTCGGTCCATGGGATCAGTCTAGAGCTAGTCCAAAAGAAAAGGAAGGAAAGCCCTTAGTGTGTCTGCTGGATCCTCAGCACTATCTGCTTTTCTACACAGAGCCTCTCCATTGCGTAGCATATCTTGCTAAGATATACACAACTTTGGGAAGGCCTGTAATTTTCTGCTGTGCCTAAATATATCTGGAGGGAAATATAACCAGGTCACAGTTATACCTTGAATATAATCCAGCCTATAGCTACAAATAAGTTAGACAGTACTGGCTAGAATAGTTCAGGATTACCAAGGAAAAGATGAAATTATAAATTTAATTTTGAAATAATGTTTAATTCTGAAATAATTGGTGGATTAAATAAGGACAGCACAATAGAAACCAGTGGAGTTAAAGCTGACAATGCCATCTGTGAACTTGGCTCACAGACTCATATTGCTAGTGGATGTTGGAAATAAAATTGCAATGCACTAATTACCAGCTTCTTAGGATCCCTATAAATACACTGAGTATAGCAACAATATGCTTAAGCACTTAGTCCATACATACTATTAAGATAAACTGTTTACAGTCAGCTCTGGGTCATTATGTGTGTAAAGTAGTGGTCAAATCGGACAACCACACTACATTAAAAATTCTTGCCAAGAGGCATGTATTTTAACAATGCATGAAATTTCTTAATGTGACCTATTTCAGATTATTACCCTTTTCCATAACATCTTCAGAAGACCCCAAAAAACCATTTAATCATCAAAGTTTGGGATCATCAAAATATTTATTAATTTTTTTTCCATGTGTGTATTTTAATTGGTAAACTTTGTAATTTTAACTTATATTTTAATCATGTAAGTTATAGAAAATAGTATAAGATGTAATATTTTTTGCTAGAAATTTCCAAGACTGATAACTGTAGAGTTAAAAAAGAATACTTTCGTGCCTCTTATTTCATTGTCGGTAGACAAGTAATACAAACAAAAGCATACTACAGTTCCCATTACAATGTTTGCAATGCCACTGAAAAATAATTAGTATTACTTTAACATTCATGGAATTCCAGAATTCTGAAGTTACGTTAGTTGCTTGCATTGAAAAATGAAGAACTTCGTGACTAATCCTGTACAACCGAAGGGTCTAACATTTTCTTGTGAATCCAGCTAGCTCTTTCCTCCCTTCCTTATGTATTTCAAGCCAGAATGCTCACAGCCTTTTCCATATTTGGTCTCCAAACCTTTATAGTGCCTGTGATGTTTCAAATGCATAGTTTCCATTCCATGGGGTCAGATTGTTCTGCCAGGCTGAAGAGCCAGGGTAAACACATTTCCAATTTCAAAGCTATTTGTTTTGGTAATTCTAGATAGAGAGGTTCTGAAATTGGTATACACTCATTTTTGTGTTTACCAAGTCTGTTTCAGAACAGAATTATTCCCATAGCTCTCAACTTGCCAGAGTCCACGTGTAGCATAATGCCTAAAAAAGAACCAGAATGAGCGACTCCAAATATTTACCAAAGAAAAAAAAAGTATCACCCCAAACTCAACATCCTTAAAACACCACAGAATTCATTCCACTTAAGAAACAGCTCTTGCTATATCATCGTTTATTGGGGGTGAGGGGGAAAGCATTGTCTCAAAGGTAATTTTAACAAGAAAATTGAGAGGAAAACGAGTTTTTAAACTATTTAGAATGGTGATAACTTTGACTCTAATTATCTTTTAGATAAAGAAATCCCTCAAACTGAAGGATGTTTGAGAAACACAGTAGTTTCATGTTGCTGTGGTAAACTGCAATCGAGAAGATGCTGTGGATTAGATATTTTGGTTACAAATTTGCAGTGCCTGGTTACAAGTTCTCTGAGGCTCTTAACATCATTGTTATCTGTAGAAGAGTAGTGCCTAGAAGACTCAGATGAGATCAAATCTCTATCACTGTAGGCATTTTACAAGTGCTCTTGTACTCACTCTCACATAAATACCAATGAAATACAATGAATGAAAAAAAGGAAAATGGCAAAGAATTGGAAAACTAGTTGCTCTGAGTCAAATAGGGCATGTCTATCCTGCCCTGAATTGGTCTAAGAGTGGACTCGGGCATGCTATACCCACTGTACCCCACATACCACACTGTCAGGAAGACCATACCGCTAATTCACTGCTTATCCATCTCCTACAACACGACTGCACACCATGGCTTTGTAGAGCAACTCAGTACATGAAGATTTATTGAGTACCCCAGTTGGCGGCAAAGACACGGAGTTCACACTATAAGCATTCAAAGTTTTACTTTGAGATAATTAGTTTAGCCCTGTGGGCTGAGTTCTGATAGCATGCTGGAGGGCATCTTCCTGCTTAATTTCATGTCAGAGGAATCCATTTTGTGTGCTCTGAGGCTGCTCCATCGTGCAAACCGAAGCTCATCACATAAGTGAGTAAGTGATGATAACTGGGTGATTTGATTCAAAAGCAGACTCTTGACCCAGACTGCAGCACTAACGTACTCACATACGTAAGTGTTGTGCCACTCTAGGAAAAGTCTTGCCTGCTCTATCAATCAGCCCCATGACATTACAGGAGAGGGAGAGGTAGATTCAGCCAGACACATCCCATCCGCACTGCGAGAGTTGGCATGCTTTGGGCATCCGGTCAAGGCTTCCCCTCACTGCAATCAGAGAAGGACTTCTAGGCAATGTGAAGGTTGGAGGCCACCTTGGGCATAGTGATCATGAAATGATAGAGTTTTTGATTCTTGCAGAAGTAAGGAGGGGGGTTAGTAGAACAGCCACCTTGGACTTCCGGAGCACAGACTTTGACCTCTTTAGGAGATTGGTTGACAGAGTCCCTTGGGAGGCAGTCCTAAAGGGCAAAGGAGTCCAGGAAGGCTGGACATTCTTCAAGAAGGCAATCTTTAAGGTGCAGGAGCTGGCTGCCCCCATGTGCCGTAAGATGAGCTGGTGAGAAGAAGACTGGCCTGGCTAAACAGAGGGCTTTGGCTGGAAATCAGGAAGAAAAGGAAAGTTTATGGCCTATGGAAGAAGGGGCAGGCCACTCAGGAAGACTACAAAGATTGCGTGAGGCTATGCAGGGAGAAAATCAGAAGGGCCAAAGCCCAACAAGAATTTAATCTGGCTACTGCCATAAAAGACAATAAAAAGCGTTTCTATAAATACATTAACAACAAAAGGAGGACTAAGGAGAATCTCCACCCTTTATTGGATGCGAGGGGAAATGTAGTGACCAAGGAGGAGGAAAAGGCTGAGGTACTTAATGCCTTCTTTGCCTCAGTCTCTAATAGTGAGACCAGTTGTTCTCGGGGCACCCAGCCCCCTGAGCTGGACGACAGGCATGGGGAGCAGCACGAACCCCTGGTAATCCAAGAGGAAATGGTCAGCAAGCTACTTAGATGCACACAAGTCTACGGGGCCAGATGGGATCCACCCAAGGGTGCTGAGGGAGCTGGCGGAAGTGCTCACCAAGCCACTTGCCATCATTTATCAGCAGTCCTGGCTAACCGGGGAGGCCCCAGTTGACTGGAAGATAGCAAATGCGATGCCCATCTACAAGAAGGGCCACAAGGAAGATCCGGAGATCTACAGGCCTGTTAGGCTGACCTCAGTGCTGGGAAGGTTATGGAGCAGATCATCTTGAGTACCATCATGCGGCACCTACAGGACAACCAGGAGATCAGGCCCAGTCAGCACAGGTTTATGAAAGGCAGGTCCTGCTTGATTAACCTAATCTCCTTCTATGATGAGGTGACCCACTTAGTGGATGAGGGAAAGGCTATGGATATTGTTTACCTGGACTTTAGTAGAGCTTTTGACATCGTTTCCCACAGCATTCTCCTGGAGAAACTGGCTGCTCATGGCTTGGATGGGCATCCGCTTTTATGGGTAAAAAACTGGCTGGATGGCCAGGCCCAAAGAGTTGTGGTGAACGGAGTTAAATCTAGCTGGTGGCTGGTCACAAGTGGTGTTCCCAAGGGCTCAGTACTGCGGCCTGTTCTCTTTAATATCTTCATCAACAATCTGGACGAGGGGATCGAGTGCACCCTCAGTAAGTTTGCAGATGACACCAAGTTAGGCAGGAGCATTGATCCGCCTGAGGGTAGGAAGTCTCTACAGAGGGATCTGGACAGATTGGATTGATGGGCTGAGGCCAATGGCATGAGATTCAATAAGGCCAAGTGCCAGGTCCTGCACTTGAGTCACAATGACCCCATGCAATGCTACAGGCTTGGGGAAGAGTGGCTGGAAAGCTGCCTGGCAGAAAAGGACCTGGGGGCATTGATCAACACCTGGCTGACTATGAGCCAGCAGTGTGCCCAGGTGGCCAAGAACACCAATAGCATCCTGGCTTGTATTAGAAATAGTGTGGCCAGCAGGACTACGGAAGCGATTGTCCTGCTGTACTCAGCATAGGCAAGGCCCAACCTCAAATACTGTGTTCGGTTTTGGGCCCCTCACTACAGGAGGGACATTGAGGTGCTGGAGCGTGTCCAGAGAAGGACAACAAAGCTGGTGAGGGGTCTAGAGCACAAGTCTTATGAGGAGCAGCAGAGGACACTTGGGTTGTTTAGCCTGGAGAAAAGGAGCCTGAGGGGAGACCTTATCGCTCTCTACAGCTACCTGAAAGGAGGCCATAGCGAGGTGAGGGTTGGTCTCTTCTCCCAGGTAACAGGCAATAAGACAAGAGGAAATGGCTTCAAGTTGCACCAGGGGAGGTTTAGATTGGCTATTAGGAAAGATTTCTTCACCGAAAGGATTGTCAAGCATTGGAATACGCTGCCCAGGGAAGTGGTTGAGTCACCATCCCTGGAGGTATTTAAAAGACAGGTAGATGTGGTGCTTAGGGACATGGTTTAGTGGTGGACTTGGCAGTGCTAGGTTAACAGTTGGACTTGATGATCTTAAAGGTCTCTTCCAACCAAAACAATTCTATGATTCTGTGATTCTAAGCTCTAGGATGGCAACAAAGTCTGCAGCTTAAAATGGGCTTGTATCCAAACACCTTGGATTTGAGTGTCTTCTAGGTCAACCATCTATTTCTGGGAGAATAGCCAGAATGAATAAACCCAGATCCCCTCTCAGCTCAATGACTTACCATCCAGAGCATATTTTTTTTCCACAGTAAATATGTATTCCACAGAAGTGCTTACCATAGATCAATAACTACTATTAGAAAGGAGTGAATTCACTCCCCTTCCAACATTTTTGTGCTGTCATAAGTTCATGTAAGTAGCTGTATTTTAGAGCTAGCAATATGAAATCTTCAGTGGAACCACTATCTTTATAAGAAGTTATTATACAATAGAAGGAAAATTCATTCTCCAGGTAATTCATGTGCGACAAAACTTTTATTTTCTCTTGGTAATTTTTTCTCCCATCAGGAAAATACGTTTCATGAGTATATCATGTATTGTATTTTAAATAACAAATTTTAGTGCATGATATCCAATACCAAATTCATTATTTTAAATAAGACTAGGAATCTAAAACTAAAAAAAAAAAAAAGTGTTATATATGCCTAATCCATAAAAATAAAGTTTATTAACCACATAAATATTTTGCTATTAGAATTTTGGGAAATGCTGGTTTCTTAAGGTAATTCTTAAAATCTAAATGGAAGAGCATTGCTCCTAAATATATCAACAGCAAACCATCTGGAATAGATTGTTAACTATTCCAGAGGAAACCTAACATTATTTTTCAAAGAAACAAATTCTTCTATCTATATATGAATGTTTATATATGTATGTGTACATGTACACTTATGTATATGCATACATACCTAAAGTTACTTAATATGCATATACTGAAGGTTACATATATGCATAAACATGCAAAGCTGGAGCCAAAATGAGAAATTGTTATTTAAATATTTTGTTTCAAAACATTATTTTAGGCTGTACTCTCTCTTGCGGATTTGAGAAAGTCACGCCATCTTTAATTCATATGCACCAAAGCAGTTAGAGATAAATACTTTTTACATTTACTGAAAACTTTATGACTTGTGTCTTTTCTGCCCTAACCTTGACAACACTTAAGAAGCATTTATGATAATATTTAAAACATTTCATGAATTCACAAATATGACATCTCCTCAGGAATGTGAAAAAGCAATCAGGGAGAACAGAATGGAAATGAGAATATTTACCTGCTTTAAACCAATCCAGTTTAGTGAGCAACCAGTGGTGGTGAAATGGCCCATACTGGGGTTCAACAGCCTTGTGTTGCAGAAGAGGGTGGGAACATGGTTTCTAGAACACATCAGTGGTTAGGGTAACAAAACCCAGAAAACTATCAGTAAAAAGCATATTTATGCATAAAGTTACTGTATCACAGTGCATAAAATTGCAAAAATAATTTCTAATTTGTTCTTGAAAAATAAAAATGGAACTCTTTAGAATTTGTAATAAGTATGCAATTATACCAATGTTAATGAGTTTAAAAAAATGTGTATCAGTTGAAAATGACTAATGAGAATACCCAGTCTTGTTTACATCTGACTTCAGCACAGTTCTGTTTAGATGGAAAAAGCCCCATTTCATATGTGGAAATCAAGGGCACATATACGAGCACACACATTTGCATGATGTACATGACTATATGCAATAATTGCCTAAAAATATTGAACTTTTCTGAGGGTATCCAGTTCAGCTAATACATACCTTTGCCATCATTGAGCTCTGCAACTGTGATCGACACATAGTGCAAAATTTAATGATGCTGCACTCCAGAATTCTAACATACTATCTTGTCTGAAATATTTTATCTACTTTAGATAAAACAATCTAGCTAAATTCATATACAATACTTGCATGATCTCCATTACTGGAACACCTGCGCTCCTCACTGCCTTTTAGTGTGGGCATCCATTAAGAGAAGTCATTTTTGCTTGCAGACTGTGAACCTTAGAACAGAGCTGCACAAGACATTTGGTGAGCTGCTTTGAAAGTCCTTTCCTACCAGAAGAGGAAAGGCAGACCACAACTTCCAAAAGCATCTGACAAGTACCAAAGTTGTGTATGAAGGAAGAAAAAGTGAGTTCGCTTCCTTTTGGATGAAAGGGACAAGATTAGCTCAGCCACCCATAAAAACACAGCTTCCAACACCATGCTGTTCCCAACTTTTAGATTCTTTGCTACCTACTGCAATCCCTTGGTCAAGGTGAGAAGTGCATGCAGTGTGTTGGAAAAGATTGGTGCCTATGTGTGGGTTTTCATCAACCTCAGCTTGCTGAAGGAGTCACCTAACCTAAGTCACCCGAGACACAGAGTTACTCTTCTCCAACATCTGCAGGTGTTTTATGATGAGCTGCAGAGAGGTACCCCTCTTTCATTTCCACTCGGGATTAAGACTCTCTCCATCATCTCAGGTTTTAGGTGTCCAGGTCTGCTGTTTGTCACAAGGCAGAGGCTGTGGTAATGGCAGTCCTGTATTTAATGACAATGTGGTTAGCTGCCAAAGTCCACCATGTAGGTTTTTGCAGTCTTCTGCATACTTAACTCCTTGCATACGCAAAGTCAGGCTTTTGACAAACACAGAATACACTGTCCTTTGAGCCGCACTGTCCAGGTTTTCTTCAGACAAATTATTTTTCCACCCTGCAGAACCTGAGGATTTCGACCATCTGAGCAAGAAGTCTGGATGACCCAAAGTGCCAGACAAATGCCACTGTAGATTCGGGATCAGCTTAGAGTAAATGTGCTTGGAGTCCAGCATGTCTTGGATGCACTGCATACCAGACAGATTAAATCTGACACATTCTGGGATTGCTGGGCTCAGCAGATGCACAGCCTGGTAGGTCTGCAGACATTTTAAAGTTTATAGACAGAAAGGGGAGAATGTCATCTAAGATTATTTGAACCTGTATTCCCTATCGTCCGAGGAAGGTGTTCTAGCAATGAGTAACAGCTATTCAGGAGTGATCAGAGGCTCTCACTTTCAATGATAGCAATAGTTTGTTTTGTATCAGAAAATTAACTAGTAACTGGACCAGAAAAAGGGAAGGAAGAAGCCAGAGGGGAAGTTACTCTGTAGCCTGGTAGTAAGGCAGAATAAAAAGGGGACAGTACATCCACCATGACCTGTCACCTTTTGTGTAAGAAAGTGTTAGGTGGATTTGTTTTGATGCACAGTAGATTTGGCCACCCATGCGAGACAGGGGAGGGCACCTTTCTTTGTGGTTTTTTATCAGGATTAGATATTGTGAGGCACACACTTACAAATAGATCTTGTTTGAGTAGTTTTATTCATAATAATACAGACCTCCAATGAGCTAAGCAATAGGTTTTTTTAAGGAGCTGTCCAGGCACCTTGCTCTTACAAAAATAAATGTGAATAAGGGATGCACACATGCTGGTGGCTCTAGCCACTCAGCTGGAAGCATAGATTTCTACAGCTGGGAAAAAGCACTGAGCTCAAGTGTCTTAAATGTCAAACTGCCCCTTAAACAACAGAACTGAATCGTGGATACATCTTCAGCTTTGTAGACAGAGAAATAAAACTCCAGCAATAAACAAGAACAATTCAGATGGTATAAGAAAAATACAGCAAAATTACAAAATTTATATCAAGTGGCTACTACCTTATTAAATTATATATTAACTGAATTGGAGAACTGTCTGGATTCCCTGCAGATACACTTTGAGCATTTAAAGACAAAAGAAATGAAATTTGAATTAGGTACTTATTATGATTTTAGCCTCTGATCCATGAAAGCACTGAAACACCTGCACCAATCTGTATTTATATTACAAAAAACATAAGTATTTGTCTAAATATTGTATTGAATGAAGATATTTTACTAGAATGGGGTATTGGCTTCCACGGACACTTTGAAGGTGGCCAAAACTTCCAACTGTATTTGGTTGTATGTCACTTTTAGATGTTGTCAGTTGAATCCTACATCAGAAACAAATTACCGTTTAAGGAATAAAATGGAAAAAAAGAAAGTCAAAGAGAAACAGGTTAAGTCAGTTGTCCTTCTAGTTTTCCACAGCCACGTGAAAGTTGAGATGCATGTATCTGCCCACCACACTCCCTGTATTTAGCAAG
This sequence comes from Burhinus oedicnemus, assembly GCA_008921705.1. NCBI lineage: Eukaryota > Metazoa > Chordata > Aves > Charadriiformes > Burhinidae > Burhinus > Burhinus oedicnemus. Next base: position 1,641,440 of record VFFE01007254.1, on the reverse strand, counting down.
AACAGACCCCTAAGCCCTAAATCCAAGGGTGAAATTACAACAAGGATAAAGGGCATTTTTAGTCCCTTTTTTCTGTCACACTGCTTCTCTGTGAACTGACCATAAATTTCTGCCACCATAAAAACAATTTGAAGACTAGGTTCCAGATCATATTTCAACCTCCTGATGAAACACGTCTGTAACTGGAATAGGTAAGTAGTTTTTACAAAGGGAATTTAACATGTCATGTGTTATTCTTTTGATTTTGAGCTTTTGGCTGAAATCTTCAAGTTTTATGCCACAGCCCACTTAAGACATTTCTGTAAACGCATTTCACATATGAATCACTAGATGCTGGATTTTGAATTTGAATCTTTCCCCACCTTCTCAAGGCTTCTCAGCTAGAAATTTAGTTTTGTTCTTCCAAAAATCCTCTGAGAAAATTGAATTTAGCAGCATAAGCAATAGGTCAGACTTGAAGGAATCACCTGCTGGCAGGTGAGCGTGTCTTGGTGATGGGGGTTGCTGAAGGGTCAGGAAGGACACAAGGAGTTGCAAATTGATATTTGGGAGTTGGACTTGATGATTTTTATGAGTCCCTTCCAACTTGAAATATTTTATGATTTGTGTGGTAATGGGAATGTAGTAAAATTTTGAGGCTCTCCGTGTGGCAGGAAGGACTACAGATGAATGAAATGGAGTTGTAGTGTTATTGGGTAAATGAAAGGTATTTGGGGTCCACAGCAGGTGGGAAAGAAAGGTAGAGCTGGGGTTCTGCATGAAGGAAAGGGACCAGGGTGGGAAATGGATAGAAGGACATTGCTGGAATAACCTGATAAGTGAGGGGAAAAGAAAGCCTAGCTTGGGAATTTCTCCTTCATCTTCTGTTGCTCGCTATTCTCTTCTGTTGGTCTTCTTCACTCATGATCCAAATAGCCCCATCCCAGTCCCTTGCTTACTGCTTCCGTTGCCGCTGGGCCAGGAAGGCAGTGCAGAGCCGAGGCTTCAGAGTAATGAAGCAATAGCTGCCCACATATCTGGTGCATGCTACTGCCACTGGGGAGTGAGACTGCAGGAGAACATCCATGCTGACCTACACGTCCTCCAGCACAGACAGAACAGCCTCTCCCTGCTACAGCCTGCCTCCTAAACCTGTGCCTATGTTTCCTATGTTATTTGCTGGCTCTGCTCCAGGCATAAGCTCCAGCTTCCACAAATAGATCCACCGCAATCAGTGTGACTACTCATGTGAGTAATGACTCACAGCTGGATGCAAACGGCGTCATGAGCTCCCTACATTTTTAGTTTTTGAATTTTAGTAGTTTTCTTTTGCTTTTTTTTTTTTCCCTTGGAAATTGGAGAAGTAAATTGCTTTTCCTAAGCTCCTCTACATTTAGGATCACAATGATCAGCACAGTAAGACAAATAAAGAGGAATCTTATTAAGTGAAGTTATCCCAATACTGCTACAACTCATAACTTTTTTGTTGCTCATTTTCTATCAAGCTCTTTTGCTGATATGGTCTTTAAGAACACTGAATGACTCTCCCGTGATTTCAAAGCATCCTCAATTCTACTAAATCCAACTGAGGTGTTCAGAGTTTATCGCTTCAGATGTCTTTTGCAAGATCACACTGAATTAATTTTTCACCAGATATCCCATTGCTGGTAGTATGTGGGTTTGGGTATGTAAGTATTAGTCCCTAATGACAGTGCCCTTCTCAAAAGTGACTAGAAGAAATTGATGCTATTTTCTTAGATTATTTTCTTTATAATAAATCTAAAGAAAAACCAAAAAAAAAAAAAAAAGACAGAAATCACAGGAGAAAAGAAGGGATTTTTTTGCCAAGGAGTTGAATTTTAAATGCTTGTGACTACAGTAGGACACACTTTCAAAAAGTGTTCAGTGTCCAGCCATTACTTCTGCAAATGTGATGTCTGGATCTTTGGAGAATTCGAACAGCATGCCACTGGATGCTTGACTGATGCCTTAAAATGCTTTAGTTTTGTTATGATTTGGAGAAGTCACAACAATTTATTGTTGTTCAGACAACTATTCCATCACCTGACGACCCCTCCCCACCCAGGAAGGGGAATACGGAAAAAACAAGGAAAACTGAGGGTTGAAATATAAACAGATTGAATAGAATAATACTAAGTAATTAACATTAATAATATTAAAGAACCAGTATTGATCCAAATACCAATATAAAATACACAAGTATTACACTCGGCCAATTCTTTCAGTAGGATGCTGTGCGCTGCCAGCAGTGGACAGCAAATGTCAGACACTGTGAGCACTACGGCTTCGGGAGGAAGGGAAGGCTTCAGGGGTCCAGCACCGGGGCAAGAAGTTCTCAGGATTGCAGCTATCACAGAAAAGAAAAACTCCTCAGCAAACTTTCTAATTTATATTGAATGTGACATTCATGGTATGAAATAATCTTGTTGGCCAGCTTGGGTCAAGTGCTAAGGTCTCGCTCCTCCTCGTCCCTGCACCTGGCGAGCTCGAAAACATTGGGACCTTGAAACCCACATAACATAGCTGGCTATAAAGTAAATATTTTCACAAATTCAGACACTAGAGTCTTCTAAAAATGCAGTTTTCCTGAGCATTAGAATAGACCTTACAGAAAAGTAAAATTACTGAAAGAGAAATTAATCCTGTGTCACTCAAACCAGGACAAGTTTCTGTAGAAAGTTTGACTCTGCAAATAGGCAATACTATCTTCTGAAAAGCCTTGTGCTTCCTAGCACATGTCAAAAAACTCTTTCCTCAGAGGGATGTGGCAAAGAACTTCCTCACTGATACTTAAAATGGCAAATATATGAGTTAAATCTATTTGAGCTGAAATCTAGCTGGAAATATTAAAAAAAATCTTATTTGTTACTAAATTTCTTCTTAAATTCTTTATACAGACATATTGCTTTGTGGTTTACTTCTATGTAATTATGTCTGTATCCTTCTTTCCCTGTAACTACCTCTGTACAGCCTCCTTTCCCTGACACCTGCTTCTGTATTTGAATTGTATAGCTGATCATTCCTTGTTATTCCTGCTGACAAGCCTGTTCTTTCCTTAGCAATAACTAAAATTCCTCATCCCACTTTCCCTGCTTGTCTCCTCTCCCTGCCTCCAGGCCAAGTTCATCTTCATTTCTTGCTGCAGCTATAGCAAGATCATACTCCTTTTTCATGCTCTCCCTCTCACCCCATTCAGTTCATATACTCTGCCCTCACATCTCTGCAGAAGTCTTCCTCTGACCAGAACTGACCTCTCCTTTCCTTATAGTTTCTTACTACATCTGAAGTTCAGTGAAGGATAAATATCTCCAAAAAAGAAAATGAGTTAAGAAAGCCACAAAGGCTGCACAGGACATTCCCACTCCAATTTTCAACATTAATGAGCATTTTTGTCTCCTATTTCAGGGACTTCTTCATTCTGCCCCAAATCTGTTTGTGCCATCAGAACTTCTGTTTGTAAAGTTGTTAGCACTGGAAGTCCACAGGAACAGTTGCATATGAAATTCTAAGTCAATAAAGCTGTAAAACCTGAAAAGCATAGACACATTTTTTCAGCTATGTTCTCTTGCCAAAGATGTCTAAGCAAGTAGACTTTCTGCAAAAACATTTAGAAGATGGTGACTTTTAGGCCAATAAGGTGGTAAGATGACTATTTGAAAATCTTGTGCCTATCTGAAAAGGAAACAACTTTGAAGAGAGATATGTCCATCTAACTGGAGGCACCATAATGAATAGGTAAGGGTAGGCACATTGGCAAGACAATATCTTCCTTCTTCCAGAGTTTGTACATATCAGGACTGTACTAAGGAAGCACAAGGTGCAAACATCTGCCCACTGCCTTAGCTGAAAATAACTTCACTTACCACTGTTGGGAGCACCTCAAAAAACCACACTGAGAGTATCAACACACACATGCAAACATCAATTGTACTTGTAAAATTCAGTCATTTTCTCTAGGCTGTTCTTTTTTTCTTTATTTTGTTCAGACAGAGCAAATAGATGTGTCAGCTTTTTGGTTCAGTAACAGAGAAAAATCTCTAGAATCCGATTATCTCAATTCATATATAGTCTGCAGTTATTTAAAAATAAGTAGTCTGGAGATTTAGCTTTGCTTCAGAAATCAAAGTAATCTTATTGTTCCCCAATAAGTATGGCATGAGTCACTCCACTGCAATAGTCCCTCTACATTCCAGTCTTAATTGTCTCCAAATTAAGAAAAGCATCAGATGCATCTTACTGTGAGAAAATGAATATTTCTGATCCCTGCTGCTAAATAACATAGCAGAGAATTCCTCTGAATGTACACCAGATCAGTTCACTAATATGAAAACTGTCCCTTGAATACATTATTCAATCATTTTTCATTTCAGCAATTATTTATAATTTGTTAAACCCGTAGACTAATTTCACAAAAAAATAAGGTGAATGTTACTTCTTTATCAAGAGGGGTCCCTGTGAGCTCCCAGCCTTTCTTAGCTCTTGACAGAAACTTGATTGTAATAATGAAGTATTATAGCTACAGCTCTGTTAAAAACCACTGCTTTTGTTTTTGAACTAAGTTGTGACAATTGTCTCCCATTTGAATCAATTTTACACAAGCCTCGCAAGAATTTTTTACTCTGTGATTATTTATTATGCATTATTACCTGAGTGCTCAGTGACTCCCATCACTGTGGATGACTCGTCCTGCTGAGAGCAATATACATACTGATGGGCAAACAGCCTTTGCTCCAAAGCATTTGCAGTCAAGGGTCCAAAACCTGCTGTGTGTGGTACCCGCTCACACAGCACCCAAGGGGGACATCAAGGCCAAGGGTGATGGTACAACGCTGCCAGTGACAAGCGCTCTGCTTTTGATCCAGAGTTTACGCTGAGCACCACAGTAGCCCATTTACACCAGCACCTAATAGATAAGTGGTTAGGTAAGGCAGTCAAGCCTAGCAAGTATAACTTACTTCACTGGGAGCAGGACCTCCACCTCCACATGTGTGTAAGATCAGACTCAGATGCATAAAGGTTTTCACTTGTTTAAATGGTTGCAGGAGGGAGACCTCAATCTTTATGCAAATACTTCCCCTCACTTCAAAGAACCCTATTTTTGACAGATTTTAAGGAAAAGACATGTTTGTCTTACATTAATGCAGTTTCCACCTCAGTAAATCAATGTACTTTAGGAAACATCTTATTAAAAACAAGTTCTGGTTTTGAATATCTTAAAACTCTGCCTAACAAACTTGAGCTGTATGTGGTTTCTTGTTTTCTTAGCTTATTCTGCATTATCTAACCTATGAAACATTTCAGAAAAAGCATTTTTGTGTAAAATGTGCCAACGAAAATCAATGCATAAGTGGTAGAATAATAATTTTGACTACTGCCTGCACCATCTCCAACACTTGAAATTTAACCAGCAGAGCTTGAATTCAATGAAAAAAGTACATATTAAAAATTAAAAATAGCAAGTGCAGAAAATTGAATTGAATCAGAATTCTCCTACCACCTGAGAAAGCATGTAGAAAATGTTTTATTGCACAGGAGAGTCCAGATGATATTGACCAAGCCCCTCTTGACTTTCTCTAAAACATTTGTTGCATTAAAAACAACCCCTAGGAGCAGTGATTTATTTCTGAATTCCCTGAGTGTGCAGAGAGACATAAAGGTCCTAAATCTGCTGACTAAGATAAATTGCAGGTTGGAATATATTTAACAAATGATAATGCAAAATGCAGCAAAATATACAGAGAAACAGCAGATAGCAGTGGAACAGAGTACATGACCTGCCTGAGAAGTTACTACACATAGCAAGAGAGCAGATATAACTGCAGACGAATTCCCTCAGCTTTCAATCCCTACAGAAATAAACTACTATTAACAGAACACTTATTTCTCCCTGCAAGTGAATTCTTCAACAGCTTAGCAAAGATGACTGGGAAACTGCTATCGCAGCAGGAGAAACAAACAATTTTTTTGAAGCAGAGGAAAGGTTAGGAGAAAGGAATGTGCTGAAATTCATTTAATTAGTTAAGCTTCCAAAGCAAAAACAAGCAGGAAATAAAAAAAAATATAAGCAAGTGATTATTAATAGACATACCTCCTGCTACTATGACTGCCTGCTGCGCAGTGCCTTGTTTCACGCTTTGAAGCATCTGGCGTTGGCCAGAATTTGAGTTAGGACACAAGATTCAATGGACCAGTGGTCTAATAGGGCATGGCAATTCCTGCAGTCTTGTTTTGTAGACAGGTGCAGCCAGCCCTGGGTTTGGTTTGTTTGTTTGTTTGTTTTTCCAATCTCCTCCCCTGTTTCTCTCTGCATGTAATGACTGAAGAAGCATCTCATCAGGCTGTCACTGCAAGCCTCTGGCAGACCGGGTCCTACCTTGGGCCAGGGCTAAGCAGCCGAGTAGCAAGTACAGAGCTACAAGAGCAGCTCACGGAGCAATGCAGGTGAGAGAAAACAGAACCTGCCACTGCCTTGCACTCACCTGCCTTCAAGCTTCTCACTCGCCCTGCTTCCAGCCACTCAAGAAAGGAATGAGATGTACTAAAGCATCACTCTGTCCACTTAAGAAAGCCGCTAAACAAAGACCTTGGAGTTAATATCAGAGAACTCCAAGCTGAAAACTGACATAAACAGTTAAGAGGGGGTATTGGAAGGGGAACTTGTCAAAGGTAGCTAGGAAATAAGACAATTTAATAAAAAAAGAAAAAATCACACTCATAAATTAATCATCTCCTACTGAGACTCCTTCGCATGTTCATTGTTGCATTGTTTGTACAGCACCACCACAGTGTGGTGCACAAACCCTAGAGATGGAAGTAATTCCACAGAGGATTCAAGGAATTGCTCTGGAGTATAGAACTCAATTAACCTCTACAGAATCCATGGTGAGGCAGGGATAAAACCATTAAAAAAAAAAAAAATTATCTCCAAGTGAGAACTGGCTTCACCAGCTGGGCTGAAAGGAAAAGGGAGGAAACAACTAATTTCATGAAGAGCAGATCTTTCCAGAGACAGGTTTCGCTACCCCTCTATTACCAGAATACTCCTAATTCTGCACATGACTGTTCCTCGTGCCAACAGGGTCTTACCATTTTCCTTCTTTAGAAAGCCAGCCTTAGCACTTCTCCAAAGCTCTAGACTTGCTTAGAGAAGGGGCCAGTAGGGCCATCAACTGTTGAGCTGATGCTGTGCATTTTCCTTCACAGAAGCAAGGACTCCAGTTTTTCTGCTGGACAAGTTTTCACAAAGTAGGACTTTCATCTTTGAGATCTTCTACTTCATCTAAATGTTGGCTGAATTGGGGAACAATTTCAGAAGTAAGTGGAAGCAGGACTGAGACACAACACAATCCTATACTCCTACTTGCCTGGAAAATTGGGCAAATCATAAGACTTCAAGCAAAAGAAATATTCTGAAATAGAATTCTCTAGCCAAATAGAAATGCATTGATTTCTTCATTCATTTTTCCATTTTCTTAATTTTAGTAAAACATATAATCTGTTTTCTCACCCTCGGAAGGTCTGCTTCTGCCTAGAAAATGCAGATGAGGATGGGCTTTCAGACAGCTCATCAAGAAAAAAATACAAAAAAACCTACCCTCTATAACTAGCTAGATACTGTCACTGACTCATAAGAATATGTTCCATTAACCCTCCTTTTTTATCTTCCACCAGCTCATGGACTGTTTTATTGTGTTAAAAAGAACAATTATTTTTGGCTAATTAAAGTTCAGTGAGGTCTCCATTTAGATAAGTGTCTTCTTCAGATGGGAACATTCACTCCCATCACATGATTCGTATTTGCAAGGTTATTCACCCACCCACCCATTGGACTGCTAGCTGCATAGCCTGCTGCAGAAACATGTATCACAATGTCTTACACATTCTGTTCTGTAATGACCTACTACACTGTTGAAACACAACCACAGAAGCTCTCCTGATACCCGTCCCAAATACAACTCTACCCCTGTGACATGTAAGTATACAGGAACATTACAGGGCAAGCTAGCCCCACATAATCATAGGATCATAGAATCATAGAATGGTTAGAGTTGGAAGGGACCTTAAATATCACCTAGTTCCAACCCCCCTGCCATGGGCAGAGACACCTTCCACCAGACTTGGTTGCTCAAAACCCCATCCAACCTGGCCTTGAACACTCCCAGGGATGGGGCATCCACTGCTTCCCTGGGCAACCCGTTCCAGTGTCTCACCACCCTCGCAGTAAAGTATTTCTTCCTAATATCTAATCTAAATCTACTCTTTCTCAGTTTAATGCCTTGATTCTGGCACACAGCTGCATTTAGCTGACCATTTAGTCATTTAGTCATGCTTATCTTTCAGCACTAAATGCTTTGTGGTGTAGATCCCTCACATTGCTCTGCTTAACCTGGGCTTAATATCAGCAGTCGTATCTCAGAAGTCAGAAGGGTATGCTGCCAGTGACATTAAGCTTTGGTTTTCAGGGACATGACTAACAGCAATGTCTACCAACGCTTGCCTGTGCAATGCACAGTGGTGATGCTGTAGTCACCTGCAGCCTCCAAACAGATTTGTCAGGGTGCCTGGCAAATACAGCAGACACAAGTTGAGGTGTATATGGGGAAAGAGAGGAAAAATTGCAAGGCTGCGAGGTCTGCTCTCAGTCCACAATAAATTCTTCCAGGGCTGCCACTTGATGAGTCCTTTTGGAGGGGGGGTGGGGGGGAGGGATTAAAAATCCTGTTTTTCAAATCATGTCTCAGTTTTGGAAGAGGCAGACAACAGGTCACTCACAGTTACTCAGGACAACTATAAAAGCGCTACATGCTCTGATGTAATCTACAGAAAAGCAGCTGACCTGCTAAAGACGTGATAACTAAAAGTAATAAGTTGAAGAAAAGCAACTGAGACACTCCAGAAAATTCTGAGCAACAAAAAAAAATGAGAGGTCTGCAGTGAGATTGCTCCTGATTTTATTTCTTTTTAACGGAGCTGTACAGCCAACAAGATTTCTCTGTGAACCACATCTTGTTTATAGATGAGTCATCTTTGTGCTGCCACCGCTCTCAGCTCCTTCCTTCCCTGTCTATGGCATGTCTTTCATCCTTACCGATATCTGCTATAAGGTCTGACCAGTCCCAACAATTGATCAAATAACTGATTATGAAAAATAATCTACAGCCAAGAGAAGATGTTAAAAAAGACTTCTTCTGTTTTACTTTTTACCCTGCTTTTCTTCAAGCATGTTACCCTAGCACCTACATGAAGGCTTCCTGTGCTTTATGCAAAAGACCAGATCCTGGATACCTTTAGCAACATGCTAAAGAAACACTTATTATTTATTGGATATGACATAACATTTTCTACATTCTTGATTCATTCTGTGATCTCTCCTGACAATTTATTGTAAAGAATTTTGCTATATTAAAGGGTTATAACTGGTACATGTTTTCCTTTCAAAAAGCATTTTTAAAATCAAATAAAATAAATGCCTGAAACATCATTTATGTTCTTTTTACTTTTAAAAGTTCAGCTGAGTTCACATTTACCAAACAGTTAAGAAATATTTATATTTGGGTTTTCTCCCTTCAGCAGCAAACCGCTAATGCCTTATGACATATTTATTATGGCATCCTCCTGTGAACTGCTCCTTTCAGTTCTTTGATCATGAGCCAGCAAAGAGCCTCAGTGTGTCACCTTGGTGTCACTGCAAGTCATGATTGCAGGGCAGGCTGGTGTTTTTTGGTTCTTACGCATGTTATAGTAACTTGCCTTCACTGAAAATAATTATTTAAAAGCCTTATCATGAGTTGGGTGGGTTTCTTTTGTTTGTTTTCTTTTCTGGCTGTCTTTTGCTTCTTTTTCTTTTCTTGTATGTTAATCTTTAATAACAAGAAAGGCAAGTTTGATCGGTGGTCTTTTACAGGGTGCTAAAGCGTAACTTAGCACTCTTCTTTGTATGTAGATCTACATCTCTGCCAAGATCAGCCAAATTTACTTCTGGAAGAAACTTCCAGAAGCTTTATTAGTCAACAGTACTGCATTTTTAATTGTACCTGTGCACTTTGGGTGCTCACACTAGAAGTCCTGTATCATTCCTGTCAGCTAATAAGCATGACAAAGACTCAGTACCCCACGACCAGTAACTCTGTGTTTTCTCTCTCTTGGGTGGCTCCATGCCCCAGGATGCACAGGCATACAGGTGCAGTGTATAATGAGATGTCAGCTGAATGTCAAATACTTAGTTGATTTTTTTCTGTCCTACAAGGTTTTCTGAATACTGCTAAAATATTCAACCTTTTGAAAACGTCCTAGCATTCCTTCCTACTTTTAGTCTTTCTGCCACCTGCATAGACACTGAGCAGATCTGCAGCATTCTTGTGTCTGAGGTACAGGCATCCTAAGCATTTCTTGTGCATATACAGAAACTCAACAAATATAACCAAAACAGCATTTGAAGACATCAGGAAGAGGGTGTAGAGTTTCCTGAAGTGAGCAAGCAAACAATGCTAGCTAGTGCAGGTATCTATCAGCTACATGAAGAAGAATGATACTTCAGGGTCTAAGAAACAAACAGTAACTGACAGGACCGCTCTTTCATGAAAATCTGGGACTATTGGGAGTGGCTGCCAAACTTCTGTCCAGGAAAGGTTCAATCTAGACTACAACTCAACAGCTCAGAAGCAGAAAGCAGGTCAACTTTGGCAATGGAAAAGAAAGTGGTGAAAGTCATCAGAAGACTGCAAGTTTAGCTTGTGCCAGGCAGATGCCAGCCACTGGGGAATCAATTTCAGGTCAGAAAATACAGAGAGAAATGGGCTGTCACTCAAGTATGCAAGGCCACTACTTGCATTTTTCTGTACAAAGTCAGAAGGAAATAGCTTCCTGAAGAGCAGTGCAGTCAGAGATAGGACCCATATCCTAATGAGATTTTTTTCCCCTGTGACTACATAAACAGGACAGCTGTTAATTTTCTTCAGTTATGTAAGCACCTGTCTCAAGTAGGAACATTTCACTGAATATCTGTGCTGGCTGCTCAAAGGCGGTGTGCAACATAACATTTACATCATTAGAAACATATGTCGCTTTCAGAAGATGCAAGGAGGGGTCTTTTTTCTCGACCAAGCCTTCCACATTTCTGGAATTGCAATATCAAGGCTAATTTTATTCTTTGCTTCCCTCATTTCTGGGCCCATAAAACAGACATCTGACCAGTACCACAAAGATTCAGCTATCATTTGAGAACATGCACAGATTAAATTTAATATACTTTTAGTTTCCTGAAAGGATATGAAAATGTATCATGAGGCAGACTGATATTAGCAAAGTTAATGTTTTTATTATTATTGCTATGTACAGTGTACTGAATCATCTTTGTAAGCTAAAGTGACTATTAGCAGCAGAGGTTAAAAGCACATTAAAATCGGAAAATTTGCTTGCTAATTTTCAACATCCAGATACAAAGGTGTTTATGAAAATCTATCAAGACTCCACTCAGATCGCAGAGGCCCTACAAGATCTTAACAATATATTGGAGTACTGAATTGCCTGCTTCTTTTACTGTGTGTTGGCTAGAATATTGCAATTAAGTGCCATAGAAACAAATTATATGAACAGTTTTGGAGAGAACAATGCTCTTTGGGCATCTATGATCTTCTAATAAATTTCATAATAAATGTATGCATTTTGTTGAATGCAAACATCAGAAAAAGAAGTAGCGTAAACACTTCACAACAAACACGAAAAGAACAATACATTCTGCAGATGCTCCTTCATAACATCACTGGGGAGAACACAGTGCTAGTATAGCATGATTTACGGATGTAGGGAATGTTGCAGGTCTTCGTGATTTGTCACTGGCGTTCATTTGAAATAGAGAAGGATGCTGGCCATGTGCATCTGTCATAGTGAGGTCTCCAAAAAGTGGTGAGATAGTGGCTCTTGCTGACTCTAGTCCATAATAATCTGCAGTACTACTATCCAGTGTTTAAGAGTTAGACAGTGTTTTGGTACCTTGACATCCTTCTCTCTCAGGCCTGCAAAACACTTTTTCATAAGCAACCTGTGGGCACTACAGGTCCTCCGACACTTGGTGAGTCTTCCAGTAAGTAGGGAGGTTACTATTCTGCCAGCCAAATCCACTAGAGAAAACACAAATTTTTAGATAACTGTGGAAAGAAAAAAAGTCAATCGTAAAACTCCTAGTCTTTTTCAAGAAATTGTTTGAAGAACAGAGAATATATTTCAGGGAATGTACCTCATGAGCCCCGTCACATCACAGTGAACCCACAGGAAGGGCAAATCAGCAGAGAAAAAGAAACCTTCTCAAGGGGTCTCAGGTTATCAGGGTGGGAACAGAGGAGCAAATGCTACTGAATTATTCCAGACGTGTTGATTATAGCTAACGTATTGCTCTGGAGGTCAAAAAAGGGCTTGGGTAAGGCAGAAACTACAAGCAGCTAATGGCGTGAAGGCCTCACTGCTGCTCAGTGATTTGCATGAAGTCCCACAAGAGCTAAGAGAAGGATACAGGAAGATATTTGATCAGGATGGAAGAAATAAAGCCTTTATCCCTAGAAACCTCAGGAAAAGTTTTGTGAGCTATTGCTGTAAAATGCTGTTGTTTTACATGAAGCATAAAAAGGACATCTCTGTACAGATCAACATAGCTATCTCACAAAGAAAGATGTGTTGTCCTTGGGACATAACACTGCAAGACAAAAGAAAGCAGAAGTCACGAGACAAGCATATTGCTATTGTAATTGCTTCTTTACCCTTGTGAAAGTACAGTGCAGGTGTGAGACATCTGAAACTGGCAAAATTGGATTTCTAAATGGGACTACAGCCTTCTGTAATTTTTACATTTCCTGTGTACTAGGGGTTTATGAGAATTTGTTCTTAAAAGCTGGGACCTCAGACTGAATCTCCACTGCTGTTTGTGAAGCACGTCTTGATGCAGTCTGTTTTATTTTAGTTACATACCTGGATCTGAAGATTTTTCTTTGTTGCCATGTTCTGCATTTTCTGATGTTGTTGCTTTACGACAGCTGAAATTCTAGCACTGATATTAAGATATGGTAGATAACTAATGGCTCTAATATTCTCTTGTTTTATTGCTAGGTCTTTAAATAAAAAAGTTATTTTCAAAATCTATTCTTATGTCTTTTGGCCATGAAACGAACACTATTTTTTGAAGAGTGTTTCCAATCTTTTTTGATTGGAAAAATAATCATATGTATTACCTCTACCTTAACTTCAGCCTTTATTGTGCTTTTTCTGGCTTCCTTATGTCTGATCCTGCTAAATTTCAGAGTACTACAAATGCCTAACAGAACCTGGATTGCATCCCGTGTACCTCTTCTTCCTGGCCTCTGGTGAAGTTATCTTTTTGTGGTACATTAGTTTATTTACAGCTACATCCAGTCGAAAGCATGCTGCTCCTTTTGCATGCACAAATTTATGTACAGTTATACATAACTTGCTGTACATACGCAAACACCCTTGTTTACCTCTTCCTTCAGATATGTATATTTAAGTAGGATGGGACCAATGGGGAGTTAACAGATGCTGTCCTGGTCTCCTCTACCTTCTGGTAGGCCTGCCAGAGATCTTTCACTTTAACTTGCTGCTACATCTCGTGCCTTTTTTGGCCCTTAACTACTGTCTCTGCAATGCCGTTGATCTGAATATCCCTGTTTTCATTTTTGCCTTGTGGAAACATCTGCTCAGCCCCTTAAATCATGCAGGGAGTAGGGTTTTATTCAGGTGTCAGAAAGGCAGTGGGACTAAACTACTTCAAATTTGCCCATGGGTGCACACAAGCCTAAAGAGATAAACTGACAAGTATAGAGGACAGAATAGGAATTAGTGCTTGGATCATAATGCTTTCAGTGCAGGCAACCGTAGACTTCACTACCAAAAGAAAAGTATTTGATATTGGGCACCGACTGTGCATTCAAAATAGAAAAGGCAGCAGGCCTTCTCTTGATGAGTTTAAGCATTCAGGGACACATTCTGTCTCCTTTTGTGCTCACTTTGATTAGTCTCTTACTCCCTTTATATTCCTCTGTAACTGGGAGGACAGAATGTGAGCTATACAGTAGCCACATGGAGGGCAGAATGTAGTCTGCAATAAGACACAAAAAATACTATACCCAAGAAGAAAAAATTACTAGTATGGCAGTGAAGAAAACTGACATTGCATAATTAAATGGCAGGATATAGGTAAAAAACCCCAAACAAATAAAAGCTGAAATTAGATTATTGTATTTATCATTAATTTGCATTCCATTATTTTACTGCACCTCCCTGGTATAAGTTTTATTTCTTAGGATTTTGGTAAAAAGACTGGATAACTAATCTGGATTTTATCACTAAATGATAGAGTCCTGAATACCTCTCTCCTGGCTTCAGCAGTATAAACAGTTTCCAAAGCTCCTCTCCTCCACTCTTTCCAGTGTATTTCCAATGTTAAATGTTTGTTTTAAGCACAAAGGGTTACATTGCTCATCTGCTGCAGTATGGGATTTAATGTTCTTTAGCTTTTATGAAGAAAGAATTCTCCAGAATTACTTAAGCTGAAAAGCCACTTCCCCAAATCTGTTATGATATCATTAGATCCAAATGGATGGGTGTGACAAGAATGTGAATATTCAGGTCATAGGGTGAATTCAAATAATTTTTAAAGCTCACTCCAAAGTTGTAAGAGCAATCCTATTTAAAAGTGTGTGTAAAACTAGGTTACTCTTACAGTGACTAAAGCTATGAAATACCTCTGTCTTTTTAAGCACCGCAGGGAATGGATGCCAGCATGGCATCCCAAGGAACGGTAAATTCTTAATGTGAAGAATTGGGTAACGTGATTTCCAAAGGCTGGGGGGAGTGATATGAAAGACTGAAAAGACTTAAAGGACATGGCTGCAAAGCCAGCTACTGCATATCCTTGAGATGTTCATACAAGGACTCTGTGATGTACAATGCCAAAGGAAGAGAGATCTGTGGAGTCTGTTGAGACAAGGTACCTCTGTCAACGTTAATAAGAAGCAAGGTTATCTCACTGCTATGTTTGGGTCAGAAAAACACTGAAGTTTCTCAGAAGACACATGGCTAAAGAGATAATGAAGTAACTGAAGAGCTACCACTTTTCCCATAATCTTTCCCCAGTATGAGAAGATTAATGATAGAATGATAAATGGCCTCTTCATCTAAAGGAAGTG
This sequence comes from Burhinus oedicnemus, assembly GCA_008921705.1. NCBI lineage: Eukaryota > Metazoa > Chordata > Aves > Charadriiformes > Burhinidae > Burhinus > Burhinus oedicnemus. The sequence continues at coordinate 1,626,246 of VFFE01007254.1, read as the reverse complement.
AGGGATTCTTTTCTTCTTTTTCCTTTCTCTGTTTTTCTTGCTTAGAATTCAGACACTATTTTAGGAGACTGTACAGCTTTCTTGATCTCACTGAGAATGTCATTTTTATGGATATATGCAGTGTCCAGGCACTTTTTAAAAATCTAAGTAAAGAAAGAACAAACAACTCATCCCAAAACCTACATGGCTATAGGGATTAACTAAAATTTGCTCAGAACTGAGGACTCTGATTGGGTCAGACCTGTTTAACTCAGGTGTCCATAAAAAGCACATGCACATGTTTCATTTTTATGTTTTTACCCATCCTCACCTGGCCTGACTGTGACTGTGATGGAGATAGCAGCATGGGACACAGAACACCGGTAGATTGCCACATTGGTGATTGGATTATTGATAAAGAGGGTCCCTTCCCCTCACAAAAGAAAGGCAGTAGTGAAGAGACCTCACAAGTCAGTGTGCCTGTTGCAGCGAAATAACCCCTTTCTGCAGCTGCAGTCCAAGGTCTCTTATTTACCATCGTAGCCAAAGCCCACAATGGATAGAGAAAGTATATCCCCTGCTCCCTCTTCCATGTCTTTTTTCATCTGGCCTGTCTTTTTTCATCTCTCTTCTGTCCAGTCAGCCAAAGAGTCAGAAATGTTTTGTTGTAACAGTCAGATCCAGTTTGGCTTTTGTTGGTTTGGTTGGGTTTTTTTCTCCTTTGTCCCAGAAGGATAGAAATTTTCTATTTTGTTTTGACAGTGTAACCTGAGGTTTTGACTGCACCTTCTGACTTATGTATTTGCTTTAATACAAGCCAAGACACAGATGATGGTTTTTGAGTGGGATCTAAAATAAAGATGACGTTTGACTGGTCTTCCATTTCTGCCCACAGGAACTGGCCTCATCCTGCAGAGCCCATGGGCACTCTGTAAGACTTCTGCACCACAGGGGACATCTACAAAGCAGACCAAAGGTGTATTTGTAGTAAGTGTCAATATACTCCTTGCTAGTTGTATCTGGCTAGTACAGTGATAGTTACGCAGCAATGATGATGTGCGTTTCACCATGCAGTAGCAGCCAAAGTAGGTATAGAAGGTTTTTGGAATGTTTACAAGCATATACCATTGTACATTGACTACTTTTTTCAGTACAGTAAGGGTTGTCAGAGACTGGTCTAGCCCCTTCTGAGAGTCTTCAGTCTCCCTAAACTTCAAAAGAAGTACTCTAATTCCTTGTCTTTTAAAGCAGGGAGAAATATAAAGAAAGAGAGTTTGCATGTAAACCTTTGGTGTATGCAATATAGCAATATTGCTTCCTTAGTAAAGTTTTTTCTTCTTCCTCCATAAATAAGCTGTCCTTTATTCTTCTTGTTTTCCAGGTCAGTTTGACCTAGCAGGTTGTCCTTTGTCACATTTTCCTTCCTGTCACACTGCAAATTGCCAGTCTCTACATGTCAGCAGAACTATATTTGGAACTTTTATATACCTGGGAAAGACAAGATTAACCATCTCACTTTTGTACTTGCCTACTAGTGACATTATGCCACCTTTTGTCTGATAATCCAAACAATTCCTAATCCTCATTTTACACAGTTTGTCAAGAAACTCCTGACCTCTTCCCCTTCCCAAAGCCCTCCTTATACTCCTGCCTCTTCCAATAAATTGTATTTACCCTGCTACAGTTGTAGCCCACTACAGACTGTGGGTTTTACCCCATAAGCCGGGAGAAGAGATCCATTTTTCCTTCCTTTCAGAAATTTTTGTGGTTTTAAAAAATATCATGTGCTCCTCTCCATCTTCTTTTTTTGGTGGTTTTTTTTTTTTTGGCTATGGAATTCCAATTTGGTCTCTGAACTCAGATGATCATTTCTAGGTAACTAATCATTCTTGTAACTTCCTTTTAAAGCATATCCATCTGATCCAGATCTTTCTTTAAGTGAGGGCCCCAAATTCAATATAGCACTTTAGCCTTGAGGCCCTTGAATCTTTATCAAAGTTGAGCAGAATGGAAATATTATCTCAAGTGCCGTGCTGCCTCCCAGTATGGTATTCGCATTCACCACAGCAGTATGACATTTTTAACTTATGACTCATATGTATTAGCTTGTGGTTCAGTACAACCCCTGACCCTTTTCTGTATAACAGCTTCCTAGCCAGCTGCTCCTCATTCTTTATTTATGCAGTTGACTCAGCTTGCCTACGTGAAGTACTGTGCACTTCCCCCTATTCCATTTCAGCTCATCTTCCCCAGGTTGTCAAGATCATTTTGAATTCTGCTCTTGTCGTCCAGTGTGTCTAGCATCCTCCCTCTCAACTTGCTAACGCCTTGAGGGTGGTTATCATTAATGAACAACGAACAGTACAGGGCAGCTCCATATATCACTCTATTTTGATAGGGAAACTGATAATTACCTTCTGTGTAGAAGTTTCAAACAATTTTTCACACACATTGTCACAGGTCTTTGCAGACCATGCTTTCTTTGCTTTTGAGGATCTCAAGAGTGACAGGGTCAGAAGATTTCCCAAAGTCAAGACACAAGGGATTCAGTGCTTCTTCTCTGGCATGCAGTGGAAAAATAGGTTGGTTTGACACAAGAGTTTCCCCATAAAATCCATTCTGGAATTATTTGTCTCCACATTAACTTCCAAGTGCTTAGAATAATTGGGGGAGCTTTGATCTAACATCTTTCTAAAAATTTTGATGACCCAATATAGCCATACTTCACTGGCTCCTTCAGTTTTAAAAAATAAGCATCTTGGTATGCCTCATGATAACCACCACCTCTGACAGCCCCACACTGACCTTACTTCCTACAGCTGGATTCAGATCTTGGATACTCAATGTATATTTACTAAGAGGGAGATTATTGACAACATTGACTTAAATTCTTTAGGGGAACAAAATAAACAAGTCACCAAATTATGGTTCTGACTTGTCAGTAATATTAGGAAATGATGGGGGAAAAAAAATGTTTCTATCAATATTCCCTGATGATTTATAATCTTTTTGAATAAAAAAGAGCTCAATTTCAGCTGTAGAAATCATCCTAATTTTTCTAAATTTGCCCCAAATTCATTATTATTTTCCCTGAAAAAAAGATATCTTTCAGAAAATTTTCTACCTTTGAGAGAAGAAAAAGAATTAGCCACTTTTACTCTAGACTGCATAGTCTCAGCACACATATAACTTAATTCAGTATGGATGCACAATATATTCCGGGCCTATCAAGACAACTTCGTTCATAATGTCATTTTCAGTGTTTGTGAGAATAGGTTACTGGTAAAACAGATGGGGAAAGAGAGGAGTGAAGAGAGCTTTTGAAGTTATGAGATCATGGAAAACTTATTCTGATGGTCGAATCAAGGGACTTGAAAATCGGTGATAAAAAAAAGACTTTTGCAGTTTCTCATGTCTAGTTAAATTTGTATCTATTCAGGGCATTGTCCTTATACTGCAGCTGAAAAACCTGTAAGACATACAAGGTTACACTGCAGCAGGGCAACTTCCCTGGCTGCTAATAAATATAAACAAAGAGGTCCCCTAAGATATTGAAACTGAAGCTGCAATAGTCTTCCGTCTGACAGGTTAAGGAAAAGCAAATGATCCTACTCAAAAGGATGCATTTTGCTGAATGGGCACTCAGGAGTCACTCTGCTAAAATATATTAAAAGTGTTGTCAAAACAAATACTCTTATTTGTGTCTGCAATTATAATTTATACTCAGTATAAATCACCAGATGCAACAGAAGAAAACTGAACTTCAAATCATAGAATTGTGGGGTGTTCAGAAACTGCAGCACCAAAAGGTAACTAAAAGGTTCAAGTTAGTTAGCAAATAGCTACGAAGAAATAAATTAATTCATTGGGTTTGACTCAGCCAGGTGGCATAATGATTTACTGTGGGCTATCACAGGTCCTTGCATCTAAAAGTCTTCGCAGAGGTCGGTCCTGAGCTCTATGTCCTGGCAGAGGCCAAGTGCCCAGAGTAAGGGGCAGGGACATCGCCATCTGCCTCCAAGATGCTTTGGTTTCAGCTCTTCCCCTGGCTAGCTGCCCAACAGAAGCTACAGCTCTCTCCCCCTAAAAGGGGTCCTTTCTCCCTCAAAAGCTGCAGTGGCAGACAAATTGCCTGCCCTCTCACTCCAAGGATTTCCCTTCTTTTTAATTCATATCATTCTGCATCTGCAGAAGTGCCCATTAAAGCTTGGGGACCACTGTCCCTATGATCATCCTGCTTTTCTAAAATTGAGGGTACACTCAGAGGAAAATAAAGACTGTTCATAGCTTTCTCAGATTGATAAATAACTATGTAAATAAACAGACAAGGCTTCCTCAGTTTCCTTAAGGAGTTCCCACACAGACTAAATGGGTGTAATTCTGCTTTCTTGCCCCCAATTAGAAGCAAAATACCCGCTTTTGTCACAAGTTCAGCAAGCTAATGCCTGTTGTCACGACTGTTATTCGGAAACGGAGATACTGAAAAACGGGTCTAGTTTTAAAAGTGCTGGTATGTGCCAGTAAATTTGTGTGTCAAAAGTGACAATAAGGGACTCTGCAAGAGTTCTGTAAATATCCAAATATCACTTCAGGTATTTAAATAACTAAATGTGGAGATACATATCTCCCTTTTATCACTTACTTCAACAGTTTTGATGTCAGCTATTTCACTCCGCTTAAAAAGTCAGACTTGCAAATTTATTTAGGCTCACATATCACATATCCCCATCAGCAGCATCATGGACACATAAATAACCTGGACATCTCCAAAACGGCTCCAAAACTCATAGACAACACTCTTGCTTCTGTCAAAGGGACTTACACTTCTGTTAAGCTAGTGGGGTTGTTTTTCTTTTAGATAAAGAATTCTCACTTCTAACCACAGCTTCACTAGGCCACACTAACAGTAAAACAACAATAATAATAATGATAAAATTCAGCAACGCATAAAAACTTGTAGAACAGTAATAGTGGTGCTTTTGCCATTTTTATGAGGCACTAATCTAGTTCCCTCATAAGGAAGCAGATTATGGTCTCATAAAACAGCACACTGGAGCTACGGTATAATGACTTTAGTAGGTACAGCAGCAGCTCCTCTCTCGACAAATTGTATGATGTAGGATGATAAGTATAAATATAAAATCAATCTAAATTTTATTTGATTGTGATTTCCACCTTATCAGGACACAAAGAGATCACAAGAGAGCATGAAGTAGCAAAGACAAATGCAAAAGCCCAACCTGTAATAAAAGACAAGCTAACACTTTCAGCTGCCTAACTGTAAAAATATTTCAGCGGATGCCCAGAATACAAAAGGTATTTACACAATTCATACAAAGTGACAGCTTTAAAAGTAAGTCGTCAGCTATTCAATAAGAAAGAGTAAAAAGGCAGAATTAAGTAAATGGACGTACCCCTTCAGAAGCTGTCATTTATATCACATTAGTTTGCTTCATTTCTCTGTATGGAAGAATCAAAACCATACCTTTTAAATGACTATATCACACATTTTATGCCAGCCTAGGAAAAAAGGTAAATAAAATTTTGCTTGATTGTGTATTTTTTTCTGCTTTGTGATATTGCAAAGGAGTAATTATACATATGCCATTTCATATATTCATACAAAATGAATGCTAACAGAGTAAGACTCAGTATCCCAGTGATTTACAGTAAAAAGACTGATAAACAATATACAGTGGCTGCATGTATTTGCCGAGGGCTTGATCCAACATTCAAAACGTCCACTGGATGCCTTTTTGCATCAGCTACCAATATAATCTCATAGTATTGCTTCTACTTCTGAGTGAGTTTGAATTCAAAGATCCGACAAGGATCTGCTTTTATTTTAGTGGTTGTATAGTATGCAGCAGTGTGAAATCCAGGTCCGCAATTGCAGTGCCTCGGTTCTAAACGTCACTGCACTTCTAAACAAAACCTGAATCTCTCTGATCATCCATGATAGGACCGTTAAAATCGAAGTTACCCCAAGTTTTTTTAAACTTCTCATTGGACTTACAGTTCTATTTCAGAACCATTAAAATGGAGTTTGGATGGATTGTAACAGAATAGTTATTGTCCAGTGCTTCAATAGCATTGCAATTTTTGACAGTCTTATGATGTACAATTCACAGGTATACAAATATCCTTGGAAAATCAGCCCTAGCTGGTTCCATTTAAATGCTGGTTTGAGTTTTGGACTCTCCTGTTGCTTCCAAAAAACATTTCCCTTAAACATCTCCTATGATTGTATGGCAAGCCCTCATAAAAGCCATGATCAAGTAAACCTCTCCACCACTCCACACTGCTAAATTACTAATTGTGTTCTAGGATTAAGACCTTTAGGTGCGAGGAGAACAAATGACAGTACCTGCTCTGAAGAGTCTTTAAATTGAAACTCAAGTTTGCAAATTTCTAGTATACCTTGCTCATGCCCAACCCTGCTCTCTGAAAGTGGCCTCTCAAGCAGCTGAAAGTGCTGCAAGCTTACTCTCCCACACATTTTTTGTTCACAGAGCTGCTGCAGAGATAACGGCTATGGAAGTCAGCATTGCTGTGCTAAACATGCCAGGTGTTTCACATGGTCTGCAGGATCTCATGGGTGCTCTCTACCTGGATGGATGGATGGATGGATGGATGGATGGATGGATGGATAGACAGATAGACAGATAGATAGATAGATAGACAAACAGACAGACATAGTCAACAATTCATTTGTTTCACTCTCCAATGACTTCATCGCAGCAAGCTCCATGAGCCGACAGCTACCTCATCTGTTTTCAGCTACACTAGTAACAACCGTTCACCATTGTCTCCTTGTACTGCCTGATTTTGTCTTCAGCCAGAGATTTTTTGTAATAGCAGCATGAAATTGGTCTAATGAATGAACTGAAACAGCAACCCAACAAGTCCTTTAGAATACAGATAATTGCAAGCTTTGCCACCAGAACTGTGGCTTACAGAAACAAGTAAGATCTGGATTTTTGGCATGTCAAGTAGATTTTAGCAAGGTTTTTATTTACTCAGCCTTACAGAGAATCAGCTTAAAGGTACTGTAATACCTACAGTCATCTGCTACAGGAATTTACGTCAAAGGTTGTTTTTTTTTATACAGCCCTCTCTGTCGCCGCAGGTTAGAGCCAAAGTGATCACAAAAATGATAGGTGACAGCTAGGAGAGAACATTTCAGACATTTTGAGGGCCTTATATCGAGCAGAGTAATGTCAAATAGCATTGTCCCTGGTGAGACTGGGAAAAACAAGACTCCTCAGTTGAAACTGGGCTTGACAACAGCCATACATGCAGAAGACCTGGTGGAACAGGACAAAATGTATCAGGAATGCAAGGGGCAAACACGCAGGATATTAAAATGCATGTATCCATCAGAATCAGAGATGTAAATAAAGAAATCTGTCTGTTAGCAAATAGAAATCCAGTTAAATATACATATGTCATAAATGACTAAAAGAGTACCTAAAGATCTCTGAGTTTTAGCTGCGGGATTGTCTCTGCCTCTCATCCCTTCCTTACAGTTTCCTTCTCTTTTATATAATCAAAAGTAAGGATACGTGGCCTGGGCAGCATGATGTTATTGCTGTGGCTTGCAACAACCAGGCAGCTGCCTAGCAGCAGATAAACTGACGCTGAAGCAAAGTTATCTTACTTTTATGTAAATTCCATCTTTGACCTGCATGCAGCTGGCAGTGAATAGTTTATTGTGTTCACTGGGTTTTCATTACACCCCTTGTCATTTGCTGAAAGGTATTTTAACTTCATTTAAATCTCCTTGTGCCTCAGAAATGTCAATAAATGTCATTGTTATCATCAGTTTTGTCCTGGGTTGGTTTTTCTGAGTTTTCTGTCCTTAGATTTGATTAAAATTGGGAAATAAATAGCGAATAACATATTGATTGCAGACTGGGAAAGGTTGCAGATAATTTATTATCCAGTGAGCATGATACCGAGGTTTTTTTCTGCCAAAATCTTCAGACTAACAAAATTCATTCTGATGGGTAAGAGGGGTTTGTAACTATTCTTTAGTGCAAAGTAGTTTTGCAAGTCTTTGTTGGTCATCTATAGACCATAAATCAAGTTAAGATCAATGATGGTTGCCCCATACTGTTAGTTTAGCAGACCTTAAAAAAGAGGCTATTAGAGATTATTAAATCTGAAATCAAAATGCCTTGCTTACAGAGGAAAAAAAAAAGATCAACAGACATTGTCTGTGAACACTAATCTAAACCAAAGTTCATTGTATTAGCAGTAATTTTATTATATTGCTTTATCCAGCCTTACAGAAGAGTGAGTATTTGGAGCTATATGTCCTAAACTGACATTTTTCATTCTCCAATACTGCATCACTAGCCAAGAGAACGAAAACTTAACCTGCCAGCATAAGCTTCTGCACTTTTCATCATACCAATTGAACCCTCAAGAATCTTCCTGCTTTCAGATCTTTCCATGACTGGAGCATATGTCTGAGCATAACAATGGTGATGATTCAGAGGAAGCAAAATGAGACAAATCCAGGTAAGATATCAGTCAGGTTCTTCAGTCTTTCCTGTTTACGTCTCAAAGAGTACCTGATCTAATGCCCATTTAGTCTAGAGAAGCTCATGTGTAACTTCGATTGGAATTACAATTAGTCTTTGCCTCCAACTGCTGTCACAAAAGTCCCTCTCCTCATGTCGATCTTATGCCCCTTGTTACTAGTGGCAGTGGAAGCCACCCTCTGTGACAATTCTGCTCTGATGGCTGCAGGGCCAACATTGTCAGCACATACTCTTTGGCAGGAGGGCTGCCTTCCACTTGTGGCACCTCAGGACAATGCCTGGTTCGCAAGTGGAGACTGCAGGTATCACTGCAACCCAAACAGTAATAGAAAACATCTTAATATGTCTGGTGGGTTGAAGAATCACCATTATCTTTCATTCCCCTGAAATATCAACAGTGTTGCTGTTTATTAAGAGTACAGGACAGGTCAGGTAAGCAACTGTTCTACCATGCAATATGAAATCACAGAATACCAGCAAACCCAAGAGGAGCATTACCAGTAACAGAGCTGGACACCAACCACAAACCCTCTCCCCACCTTCAGCCCCTCAGAATCACAGTAACTCTTTTGCGGCTCAAATGGACTTACAGACTGGATGCCAATGCATGCTATTGATGCTACCCCCCAGTAGCACAGGAGAAATCTGTGACACTTTTCCAGAAATATCTGAGACACCCCATTTCGATCATCTCTGAGTACCTGACAATCTTTAATCTGCTCATTCTCACTCCACTGAAGGTAAGGTACAGTCACAATCCACATCTTCAGAAATAACATTTTGCATCATATGAGATCATTTGCTGAGCAGGTTAGAACAGGTTTTGTGATCACTATAGCATCAAATTTGAGAGGCCCTGAATTATTCAAACGGTTCTCCACAGTGGATAGGCCCGGCCCCCTGTATGGCAAGTGCGGAGTAGCAGCAGGTACATAAGTAACCAACATCCTAAAAGGCACCAGTTTAGGCATGCTACTCCCCACGAAGCATGCATAGTGTCTGTTGCTGTTGCCTTGCTATTTGTAGAAGGCAGCAGTAATACATATTAATCATTCCATTTAAGAGACATAGATGAACAATGCTCAGCAACACCAATATACCCATGTAATATCCATGTAGCAACAGCTAATACACAGTACCTGTCCCTAGCTTCTGGTCAGATTTTGCGTGCATTGCCACAGTCAGGAAGGCTGCCAATCTAAAGTGACACCATTGGTCAAACAATGTATTAACACATGATGAGTAGCAATACAATGTAAGCTATTCTAGTTGTACCGAAGGCCTGAATTCAGTATCTGGAGCATTTAGGAAAAAAACAGTATGTGGTAAAGTATGAGAGGATTTAACTTAATATTATCTTCTGGGCATTTATAAAGAATAAACTTGTTTTCACCCACAAACTTTGTGTGCAGTTGGAGAACAGAGTTACTGTCTATTACAGGAAAGGACTCTTGTAGAAAAGTACTAGCCAGAAGAGGTGTCTCGATAACAGAGATAGAAATGAACTGTCTAGAGATGAGATGCTCTCATGTAAGGTATTGAGTTACATGAAATGTGTTCTGTGTTTTATTCATTTGTAATGTAAGGGGGTCACGGCATATTTACTAAGAGCCCAGATGGTTGTATTGCTCTTGAGCTATTGCTTTTTTACTAATTTAAAAACAGAAATATACAGCATGTAGGAAAAACAGCCCAGATTTGAAAGTGAGCAAAATGACAAACAGAGCACAGAATCATCTCCGTGCTTCCATTTGAAGCTGAACCATGGCATTAGCCTGTGAACCTCAGTTCCCAACCTCATTGTATCCAGACCCCTTCTTCCACCAGCAGGCTGCTAAAGACATTGCTGTTAAAGAAGAAACAGACGCTTACATCAGCTGAGGTCCTTTTGGGACGGATTCTATAAAAGAAAAGATAAACAAAAGATAAACATTACTGAAGTTATTCCGTTTCTTTCCCAAAATTATTCAGACAGTGCCAATGACCCAAGCAACAAAAGACTACTCATTGTCAGCTGCAATCAACAGGGAAAGAAAGACTCTGGAGAGTTATTTAGCATAGAAACATATCTCATGTTCATCTTTCAACATTTCTAGCCAATCTAGAAAGGAATTTTCAAGAATATCTAAGAAATTTCAGCAACACAGATTGCATTGAAACTAATGGCACTTTTGCTCCTAGTTGCTTTTCATTCTCCTCATTAAGACTAAGGTATTCTTTTCACCAGATTTCCATCTAGATTACAAATGTCTGCAGCATTTCCCAAGGTACAGTTAGATTTAGTAGCTTCCGTCACTGCCCAAATATTAATACAGTCTAGCAACTTAGAAAGATTAAGTCCAGATGCACCAGTTTCATGCCCTGTCCACTAAGCTGCCCTCAAGCATTTGTACATGGGGGAAGAATATATCAATGTCTATGAGAATGAAACCTCACTGATACGGGCACCATATTTGGCTCGTAACAAATACAGAGCATGATCACTAGAACTTTATTTCCGTGGAGTTCACGCATATCTTGAACTGCTAGACATTAATGTAAGACATCTAACTGAAAAGATAAGAAAAATTTTGGAATAAAGGATTTTTACATGAGTGTTATTATTCTGTGTTTCCACTGCAGCTTCTCATTCTTTCCATCACTGTGCTTCAGGCAATGACAAACCCTTTCACCTTAAAAACAATCAATGGGATGTTTGAAACGGTATGTGGGGGAGGGAAATGTGTGCATATAAATTTTTTTCTGATTTCCCGTGGCACCCACTTAGCAACGATTCCATGACACCCCATCTACGCACTGAGCAGCATCTGTATTTTAAACTGCAACATTGCACCACTTCAAAGCTAGAATAGATTTGCTCCCTACACTCCCGATTCTCCGCTAATGCCTGCTGCTGACACGGAGGCAATGCCCAATCAACTGACTGAGCAAAGTGTTGACAGACCCCAGAGATGCTTCTCTGCCCCCGCTGTGATGAGAGGGCAAAAGGAGAAGAAACAGAGTCCATTAACAACTTGAGGGGGATGTCAAGGGATTAAATATTGTTCTGAGTTTCAGTATGAGGTATGGAATGAGTCAGAGCTCCAGCTGATCCACTGAAAAGAGAGCAGCAGGCTGCATAGATAGATAGGGAGGAAGAGACTGCAGAAGGGAGGTGAGCAAATGACGCAGCAGAGGAAGGCAGGAAGCCTGGTTCAGTCCAAAGCTTTAGATACAACCCCGGTTGCGAAGAAACATGTAGTTGAGTTGTCTCACACATACCCTCTTCTGTGGCCCCTGAAGGGTGAAATTTAGAGTCTTGCAGTCCCCCCTGGGCCCAGCATCAGGGAAAGACTGATCAAGGATTGTTGTGGTTTAGGCCAGACTGGCCACTGAGACGAACGACAGATGCTCTCCCCCACCTCTCTCTCCAAGGAGAGGGGGGGAGAGAGAAAGAGACTTACGAGTTTAGAAGAAAACTAAACTACTTTGATGAAAGATTAATATTAAAATAAAAAGAAAATAACATAATATAAACAATATATACAAAACCAGTATCAAGCTCCCAGGATGACAATCACATCACTGGCAGGCACTGGGAAAGTCCCAGACTGGACTCAGGGATGGACAGGAACTGGATTCCGGATCTGGTTTCAGGAACACACAGATAGGAATCAAAGGCAGATGAATAGACAGCATCTTCCTTGGATGCCGGCCATTGAAGAAAGAGACTGATCCGTTGGATCCCTCAGCTTTTATACTGAGCACGAGGCAGATGGGATGGAATACCCTGTTGGTCAGTTTTGGGTCACCTGTCCTGTGCACTCCTCCCCACAAGTGCAACCCCTCTATGCTTTTCCGCTTCCGACCCTCGAATGGGGCAAATAATAAATTTGGCTGGTCTTGGTTGTTATAGCAATAAGTATAAGCAAGGGCCTCTCTGCATCCCATTCCTTGGCACAAATTATAAATAATCAGGTCTTATCTCTCTGAGAGTGAACAGTGTCTCCACAATATGCTGTTAATTTCAGAGAGTTCAGTTAGTTAGAAGAGGCTTAGCTGCAAAGTAAAATTACTGAACAGAAGATTTGTTCTGTTTTACCTCAAACCAGGACAGGGATGCACAACCTCCCCATTTCTCTTGGCTTTCCCTTTGCCCATTGCCAGTGGAAATACCCAGAGTATGGAGGGGCAGCACTTGCTCTGTAAGCAAAAGTGGAGTCAACAGTGGAGACCTGCACTGTTAATCCATCTGCTTGGCCGAGTAACACAAAATCACAACTTAGTTCCTCATGACTACCTGAAGCTTGAAGTTCATGTCAGAAAAGGGATCTGGAAAAGCCTTCATCAGGCAGACTGTCTTCTAAGGTCCAGATGTGTCAGTAAGCAGAACAACTTTCCTTACACACTTTATTACAGTTAAGCATCTAGTCCTTAACCCTTCTCTGCCTTCCAGACCCCTGTATCTTTTCATTGTTCATTTCACTAAGCCACCTTCTGTTTTAGATAAGTTGTAGTTCAGAAAAACCTTATGCAACTCTGAGCATTGCAAAGGTTGCTGAAATGAATCCAACTCATTAATCAACAAGTGAAAAATGCATCATATCTGCACTGTCTTAGTGAAAGTCACAGAGTGTACAACAAAAGAAATGTTTAATTACACTGTCACTAAGGCTTATTCAGCCCCCCCCATCCTCCTCATCCCAGTACGATGGCAATAATCAAGCTAATCAGGAAGTTGGTGTTTATAAATCAATTAATACTTCAATTAATGCACTGCTTAATGTGCTGCCTAGAGCAGCTATTATTGGCAGTACATGCCAGTTAATTGTTTCCTTCCTACCCTACTGGCTCAGTGGGAATGTGTTGGCAGAAGGCATCTCTTACATTCGTTTTGCTGATATTGAGAAAGATGCTGGACTCTTGCACTTGCGGGTGGTGGGATGCAATAACCAGTATGCCTCCCTGTCTCACTGCCTGAAGAAAAAAACTTGCTCCCTGACACCCTACCATAAGTAGCGGGCGAAATACATTCCTTTGCAACGTAAGACATGTAATCAAGGACATTGCATTTCCGACTGCATCACACCCAGCCCCTTCTCCCCCGGCAGCAGTATCAAGGCCTGCTGAGGGACTACAAAAGTCTCAATACCCACCTAACAATTGATGCTGGAGGATGTATCTGACATATCAGTAGGGACCCTACAGCTTTCAAAAGCTGTTAAATGAGTATTCTGTGAAGTGGCTGTGAATAATTGCCACCTGTTTTCCCTCAACACAGCAGCACACCACAAATCAGAAATTAGCCTCAGAGGTGTAGTCACAGAAGTCACAGAAGAACTTAATGTCACTGTAACGTAAAGGACCTTATGGACTCCTGTCCATCAGTCTCCTATTTTAACCCTACTGCTTTTCCTGAGGTTCACTTCCTTTCAGAGTTGGTACCTAAAACACAGACTTACCAATCATGATCAAGCTTGATTGCTAGTGAAACTTGACAATATACCTTGTAAAAGTCTATCACTGGTATAAGACGTTGTCTTGCCTTTTCTCCTCTGACACAAAGTACAGCAATGACTCGTAGTTTTAAGCAAAACGGTAACAAATTTTGCACAATAAATTTTTCACACCACCACACACTTGATTTTTTATCATTAGTTAGTGCAGCTATCAGGACTTATTAAGTGTAGACTTGCATTAAAATGGCACATGTAACCTGAATTATCCATTCATGTTACAGCAGAGGATTTGGGAGGGACAAGGTTAGAATTTGATTCCATCTTGAACTAGAATATTGTGAAAAAAGACTTTTTTTTCCCTTTTTTTTTTGGGGCGGGGGGGGGAGTGGGAGTGTTGTGTGTTGTTTTTTTTCCTTATCTGTCCATATATACAGAGAAAAGAAACAGCACTGGATAAAACTAGATTTGTTCAGTTCCAATCTCCATCTTACTTTCATCTTTCCTTCTTCCACCTTCCCTTCCTGAAGTGTGAAATAACTTTCATTATTTCTAAAAAAAAGATAAATAAGAATTTTTTCTGCTGTGAAAGGTTATTATAGACTGGCAATCAAGTTCTAATTCTACTTAGCTACATAATTGTTCTAGTTAAATTATATTACTTGGAGCATATGACATATCAATTCATGGGCTTTCTATACAATTAGAGTGCAATAAATCAAAGTAATTTGCTGCTATATTACATGCAGACACTTTATGTGAGGGCTCGTTATCTTCAACCTCCAACAAAAAGTTTTCTACCTTTGTACATGCAAAAACTATATAATAGTATATGGAAATAATTTGCCTAATTTTAAATTCTGGGATATCTGAGTTTTCGCACACATGTCACAAGAACCTACTTCTTTATAGATATCTCTTCAGTAAAAATCAGCAAGTCAGAGACAAACATAAAACAGAGTAGTGACAAGATATTAATGTTGAAAATCCTCCATACAAAACCTAGAAAACCTCAAAACCCCCAAAACAGCAAGGGCCAAAAAGATAATGTCATAAACCAAATCAGTCCAGAAAGTCCTCATATGTGGAGAAACTGACTCCAGCCATCATCAGATAAGGAATTAACTCCGAACAACATCTTTATTAAGTCAGACATTGAAGAAGAGAAATACATACCACAATGTACTAGAAAACACAAATGGAAAAAAAAGAAATTTTGGAGCTGTGAAATTGGTGGTGAATGTGGGAGGGACGATACTTTCAAAAGCACTCTGTATGGACTGAACACTGCTTCAAATGAATGGAAAAGAGCTCTCAGCAGCTGAGGGAGCTGAGCTAGTTCAGTGCTCAATATCTTTGAAAAGCTCTCTCTGTAGCATGCAAACCCCAGCAGTTTTCAAACTTGCAAAATACTGAATGATTACATCCACTTCCACTATCCAAAGTCCTGGGGTTTTCAGTACTGGTGCCGTTTGTAGCAGTACTCATGTTTTTAATGAAAGATACCTGCCAAAGAATCCTTTTTGTCTCAAGTTAACCACATAAATACAAACCTATTTGAAGCACATCCAGCCTGTACAATCTCAGCACTGGAAAGAGGGGCAATAGTTCAAAACTGAAGGAGAATGCTGTTCCCCAAGCCAAAATGAAGGTATATAGTCATGGTTTGAAGCATGATAGTTAGCTTCAAATTGCAATAAGAGAAAATAGTTTTAAAGCCCAAATGCCCACTCCCTATTGGGGAAAACACCTTCTCCAGGATGTTTTTTCACAGCTGCAAAAACACAAGGTGGCTTTTAATCTAGAAGTAAACTGTTTCACAGGAATGGACTGTTCCATGTCATGTAGCTTACTTTGTAGTTTTCAAGGGATTTAAACCAAAAGAATTGCTGCCTTTCAGAAATACACAAGAGCCTTAAACTATACCAAAAACATCCCTCTGTAGAAATTAAGGCATAGCTATCCACACATGCACTTCTTGAAGATAGAGATATTAAGTGTCAGGACTGATACTACATGCTGTGCAGTACCAATAATTCAGCTGAAACCTATGTGAAGAGGAACTTTTACACAGACATTTACCTTAGATGTCTTGACCCTCTGACAAGGTCTAGAAAGTTCATTGCTCTTAAGGCCACGATTCAGCAAAGTAACACAATCATCTGGAGTATGATAGCATACACAACCAGAAATACTCTACTCCTCTGTGAACTTTTCATTAATGGACTTCATGGAAGTGAATTTCTCATGTCTGGAGATGCCACTGATACTCAAATACACCAAAGGAATACTGGAGGAGATACTGGGCATGATTCACTCATTGCCTCTGAGCCAAGATATAGAGGACACATTTCTGGACAGGAACGTGAGAGAGCGTTTGCACGGCAATGCTGAAGAAGGAGAGCTAAGAGAGGAGAAAAGGAATTCATCATATATGACATTTAGGATGAGAAGCTGGAGGAGGACAGGGAAGAAAAAGTTCCAGCAAATGGAGAAAGAGACAACAGTAACAAAGATTAAGGAAAGAAAAGAATGAAAATAAACAAAGAATTGCCATACTTAACTTAGCATGACTGTGGGCACCTGTTAGTAAGCCTGTTATCAGTAGAGATGAAGGGAACAGCAGCATACATTTTGCCACTCAGGGGTTAAAATTGACACATAATGCAAACATAAAGAATTTTTCAGATTTTGGTCTTAAAAAAATAGCGAATGCTCACAATTTTATAAATAACAAAGTAGTAAGAGATGGGATATGCAGTAAAAAAGCAGACTGATTTATATGCTCCACTGAGAAAGTCTCTCAGTGCTGAGGACAAGAAGAGAAATCACCAGACTGAAAATGGACGTGCCAGTTCTATACAGAAAATATTTTGAGCGTCATGAACCATTACAGTGCCTCCTATGAGAAGAAACTAAAGTTACACTTCCTTATCAAGTGGAAAAGGTACCAGTCTCCTGGCTGAACTAATAAATTACTTATGAATAGCTCCAAATTTATCACATTACCCTTACCAAGCAGCTCCAGATCCATCAAGTCACTACTGAAATGTGAAACGATGAGAGAAGTTTGTTAGTAGAGTCCAGAAGACAGAAAGAAAGGAATGACAGACTGAACTTTCCATCAGCAAGAACCAGTTGATGTGTCTTCATAGATGACTACACAGAGATGAGATCGTCAAATAATACTTCTTCTGGCAAAATGGATCAAGATAATTATATGTGCTTGCCTGTTGAAGAGGCTGTAATTTTGCAGGGGAGGAAACCCCCCCCATACCTGCAAACAAAACAAAACACAGGAACAACAACAAAAATAGCATGTATTAACACTATCCAGAAGCCCCACAAGGAGTTAAAACCACTTTTATGAATACAGATTGTTCAGTCTTTAATGCTTTAAGCCTGTAAAGCGCTATATCAATGCTAAGAATAGATTACTGGTTGATGTCCCTATGACACTACTTTCTCCATCAGTGCATAGTTATCCTTAAACATTGACTATACAAAATAAAGTGTTTTTTTCTCACACTCTCTCCTCTTGCACAGGTAATTATCTAGACATACTTTTCAAGGGGATCATCACCATCTCTTATGGAACATCTATTTAGTGCGTTTAAGTCACTAAACACTCACAATTACATTTACTGCCACTGGGAAAAAGACCTATTTTTTGTTGTTGTTTTGATTCTTATTACTTCTATTTCTCTAAGTGTTCCTTTATATGGAGAAAGATACTAATAGGAACTTTCTCTACACTTTTGGTTATCCGCTGTTGTAACAAGTGCTCTGGGGATCTTAATTAAAAGTCGTTGTAATGCCTCCTGTCCCTGACCAAGGGTATTAACCTAGCAGAACACACATTATCTTCTGTTCTTCTGTGTCTCAAAATTGGAAAAGCTGTGCTTGTACAACTTTTACTCTTTCTCATTAGTTCAACAGTATTTCTGTCCCCGAAGAAGTGAGTTATTGAAAGATTAAGGCCAATGACCATCATATGTCTGTTTTGCGAAGTTGAAAAAACCTACAAAGGATCCTTGAAGATAGCTGCTTTTGACATCTTAATGCAATCTTTACTGTTAAGCTTCCTAGCTGATTTCTTATGCAATAGATGTAAGATTTTTATGCAATTCCTAGCTTGTTTCCTACACTACATGAATGACAGCATATCTTAAGTGCTATGTCTGCAGAGTGTAAGCTGCAAAGTGTTTTTCAAGTAATCATGAAATCTAAAGTGGGTTTCTTACCATGACTGAGTAATGTATTCTAGAGATATGAGTGCTTTTGTATATTTAACATTGTGATTTTCTCTTTGATCTCAGTTATCGCATTTAAAAGTATCCTAATCTTGGAGTTTTATAGCTCGTCTTGAAAGTTTATCAAGCAAAGCTTTCATGAAACATACACATACACATAGATATACCACATATACTTATTTCTTCCTTTTGGCAATCATCAGCCTTTTCCTACCCTTCATGACATTTTCTATCAACTGTCACATCTCTTAACTGTGCTTCAGATAGCCCATTTTAAAAACAGTCACAGTCTTCCTAAACTGTTGTGAATTTTGCAGCTTATTTAAGGTAATTACAAATAAGAGTGGAAAAAAGCATCCCCAACAATATTATACATATTGCAATACTTTGCTTAAGGTATATGCCACTATAGAAAACAAGATATTTGCAACTGTTTCAAAATTAAATCAGCCCTTACAAAAGCAGATTAATTGTTTTTAATGAACAGGAAGTACGTCAATACCACTCTAAATTCAGGGTAGCAGAATACACATTTCAAACTTTTCTCTCTACTTCTCTTTTTAATGATAATGAGTTGATTGACATACTCCCCAGAGGGGCAGACTTCTGCACACTGATAATATCACCAGCAGCTGAGCAGATTCTTTCACTAACTACTTGAAATTGCTGGAACATGCAGGGTATTCCTTTTCTAGTTCTGACAGTAATGAATACCTGGTTTTGCACAGCTTTAGCCACATGGGGGAATCACATTTTACTGTCTTCAGTTTTCAGCTCGTAATCTCATACATGAGCGTATTTAATACCCTTTTGACTTGTACCAGAAAACCCACTAATATTTTCTCAAGCACACATGTTGGAATCCTCGCACTTGAGGACTTCACAGGTAGGGAGTAAATTGCAAGGGTTTGCCTTCTAAACTTTTATCAGAGGTGCCGTTACCCCCTACATGTGTCTCTGTCTCTGCCCATGGAATATTATAGACCTAGAATTACAGGTTCTGTTATAAATCTTAATTTTCTGGACTTCCTCATGGGAACAGATCTTGCATCTGGAACCCAATACATAACTCCCTACAAAAAATGGACATCTTTTTGTCCCCACGACCACCCTCTGTGTGTGTGCGTGTGTGTGTGCATGTCCCCCCAAAGAAATAAAACAATAAACTTCACAATATCTGGCTTGGTGGCTAAATCTAGATATATAGCTACTAAAGTTTTCATTGCTGTTACCAATAAGCTGACAATCCAGGCCTGGTAACTTTCAGCAACATACGCATCATTTCATAACATGGATGGAACACTGAAACTGTAGGCGTGTCTTTGTCGCAAAGAACTGTAATGACAGTATGCATAGGTTCTAGGATCTTGATGACACTTTCAACTCCTGTCAAATCACTTTCAAAGAAGTCATGAGGTCTTATCCATTTCTCCAGACCTCTTTTGACAATAATGTGGCACTAACAGCTGATTGTTGCTCTGTCTATCTAGATAACATGTCATAACTTTGTTGGAACATCTGTTATTAATTTACGTTGGGAAACAGTCAGCAGGATCTGCTTTTTTTTCCAGCACAGTACTTGCTGTGTGGATGCTTTGGAAAAATGATGCAAGCACTGTTCACCTGGTGCACATTTAGGTGCTTTTCAGTGGCTGAACTGAGAGTGTGGAAAGCATCTAATATGAGAGGACAGGTCTGCTTCTTTAATTGCAGTCAACCTTTTAACCGCATTATCTGTGGTAGCAGATGGGTTCTGACAATACTTTTTCAAGTCTTTCTGAAATGCAACATTAGTCAACACGGGAGAGGTTGTGATCACTCAGCTATCAGAATAATCTGACTCATTCAACTGTCTCTTTTGCAAGACAAAGTCTTGATGTGATGTTAGCTGTGTTTGAAATATTTTGTTATTGTCACTCAAGATACTGTGGCCTAGAGGTTATAAAAGGTACATCAGAAGCTTCTGATGTACTTTGGCCTTTGATTTCTACACAGGCTTATAAAAAAAATTTGCAAATGGTTCCTCCTGGGAATGTAACACTTGGACTGAATTTTATATGTAAGCATCCAAATGTTTTCTTTCAACCACTGAACACAGAAGCAAACATGATAAAGGGTTTGTCGTCTTTGTTATCAACTTCACTCCACAGTTCAGCCCTAAGTTTTGGTACCCTCCTTGTTCAAACCGTATACAAGTTAATTCAATTCTAGGTTCTTTTTTGAAGTCAACCAACCATTTTTCACCATACCAAAACTGAGTTGTTCCAAATACTTTACTGCAGGCAGACTTGCCTGTATTACATTGTGGATAACACTGCGCTGCTTTGGTTCTCCTCACCGTGTGTAGTTCTCTAATACTACTGCAATGTGTTCTACATCCTAAAATCTCTCTATACACTTTCCTGCTGTGTTTCAAAGCATGCAATGCAGAACCTCGGCTCTCATGGTAGAAGAAAAATACTTCTTTTATAGGCTGCTTTAATATTATTTCAGACTTTTTGAATTAGGCAAGAAAACACACATGGACAAATAACCTTATTTAAGGTGCAATGGTGGAGGCCAGGGGAGGTCTGGAGCCAGTGCTAAGCAGTGCTGAGACACCCTTAGTCAGTGTGGATGCAAGCCATTCTGCGCCGTTTTGTCTAGAGTCAGAATTATGTCCTGGGATGGAGGACTGTAACAGTGTAAATATAACCAAACACAGCAGTAGATTCTGTAATGTGGCCACACGATGATTTCAGTTTACCTTACCCCAACATTAGAAGAGCTGGGATCTTTGTACTTTGGCATTCACCAGCTGTCTCCAATCTGCCTTCCAGAGCAATTCCACATTCTTCTCTTCAGAGGTATCGTTACTGTATTGCTGGCTTTAGAACTCATGTTGCCATAGCAAACATTGCATATCGTCTCGCTGTTATTTGTGCTTTGAATGCTTCTGTATGCAATTATTTCAAAACTAAGGTATTTGCATTCTTGAGACTGAAATGATGCCATGGATCTTTGAATTATGATCTCAGCATGTTTCAGCTAAACCTGTTTTTGCATTCGACCATTGTAGGGGTATATACTGGTTGCTGGGATGCTCCTGTTGGCAAGATAGTTGAGAGCCATTTCTAGACGACAGAGATGGTGGGAACTAGGGCATCCTAGGCCACTTTTGACAAAGAACATGGCAGGAGTTTTTGTCACTTATGAAAGACAGCAGGAAACCTTGGGATGTTGAACTTCTCAACTAGTAGAAAAAAATCCACCCAACAAAGGTATCCAAATCAGCATGCACACAAGTCAACCCTCCTTAACTCAGCAAGGGTCAATGAATTTAAGAGGAGGTTAAGTACCTAATCAAGTGCATTATCATGTGCTGAATAAACTCTGAACAGTGAACAGTTTCTCTGAAGCTAGTAAAGCTAGACATATTTTACTAGCAGCAAACAAAGGAAAAAAAGGGTTTGTGCTTTAGGATTTCCTAACTTATAACTCCATAAAACTGCTCTCCTTTTCTACTGACTAGAAAAGGACCACGTTGTCTTGTGCAGAGCTTCAGGATCTGCTAATTCTTTGTAACAGAAAACATGGAACTGTCTAAACATCAGGCATTTTCATCATCAGTGTGTTCCTCTCCCTTCCCCCAAATAGATCTAATACTAATAATTTCTCCAGCTACTCACTTAATATGCAGTGTATTATGTACCACAGAACAAGTAGAGTGGTCTCCTTATGTGAATGAGAGAAAAAACCTCAACTGCATTCGGTTCCTGTTAACTGTGGCATACTGAGCAGGAACACAACTTGGATCCAGCTTAGGTGTTATATTCCAGGGTCAGACAATATCTTAGAGATGAACACAAGACTAGGAAACAACACTTTTTTCCCAGTTCAGTGTTTTTGAAGGTGTTGTGTCATCTGCATCAGCTTTAAATACAACCAATAGATTCACCAACAAGTAAAAACGAAAATGTATCAGCCTGAGCTTATGTCATGTATTACAGTAAAATCCTTTAGATGATCTAAATTCTTTTTTGCTTTATTTCCAGCTTTTGATGTGGTGATTTTTCTACATACATTGAGTACAAAACCTATTTTTCCTCATCGGATGTAGTTTAGAACATATGACTGTAAAGAGCACCTTAAATTTGTATCTAAAGTTGTTCAGCTGGTGATCCTAGTTATTTCTGGAGGGAAATTTGTTATGAAACTTTGCAAGTGACCCATAAGAATTCGTGTGTCTATTAGGAAGTGACGTGATCAAATAAAATTGCGTTGACAGCTACATACAAATACATTTCTTTGTCTAAGAATGGATATATAAATGCCTTATTATTTATTAAACTAATCTACATTCTTATAGAACTCCTACGGGGGGAAAAAAAAAGCTGCTACTTACAATCATTTATCTGATTTCTGCACAAACTTCATTATGGCATTAGAGCCTTGTCATTTAATTGTCCATACCTCCTATTTCTCTTTCATGCTGTCTCATTGCCATAGATGCTAATAGTGTTTGATATTCCTTGTCCATAGCAACAATTTACTGTCCAGAAGTTGGCATTATGCTGAGAGTTAAATTTATTTTCTTATTGTATATGATTTCTTATTAATATTACAATTTTAAATAAAGATAGCTTTGCAGTGGAAACGCAGTTGCTGGGGATTTTTAATGTACTGGGAAGCCTTTGATAGCACTGCAGTTACCTGAGTAGCCACAGAAAAATGGCCAAATTGAAGGCTGGGAGCTAATAGGAATAACCAAAGATGGACGAAATAAGTAACTCCTTAGCACTGAGAGATTATTTGTTTGCAAAAGAGAAAACAAGGATATGGGGAGAAAACACAATTTTAATAGAAGGTTAGTTGAGTGCACTGCAGCAAGGAATTTGAGTGTAATGCAAAATTGCATATTGTTTCACTTTGCTTCCACATGCCTTCCTGCCATGCTAATGAGGAAAATGTCTTTAAAAGATCAACAGAGAAATATGAGTTTATACCAAATTAGATTTTGGATGCAAGGTCATAAAATTTAGGTCACACAGTCCAGTGCACAGAGCAGTGCTGATAAATTCTGACTGAGGTGGTAATCAGTTAGGATGAAAGGAAAATAAAGAATTAAGGAAAACAACAGTTTTCACATGGCTATAGTGCGCTAAACAGCTTCTATACTCAGATGAAATACAAATAGTTTAAAAGAAAACGCAACCTGTAGTGTGATAGCTATTTAGCCAAATGCTCTGAAAGCTGAAGGGCAATGTTCAGATCCTTTCTGTTTTAATAAATAACACTGGTATGAAACCTAGGAAAAAGAGGATAGCCAGGTGAGACTTATACATGCTTAAAACAAAGAGCTCAGATATAAACTAAGCCACCATATTACAGACTGTACAGTTTTCAGAATTCAGAGGCTGCTATTTATTAATATCATGTCAGAGTAAGAATACTGATTCCCAGAAAATACATCTGAATTAAAATCCTGGGTAGATTCTGGTACAATCCATGCCCTGCTAATATTTTCTTTGCTTGTACAAATCTTCCTCTGTCTCACAGTCTTACAGTCTGGGCCCTACAAGCTTAAACATAATTTGAAATAGGAGGTATGATGCAGCATTGGCTAAAGCTGCTGAAATTCTTTTCTGCAAATAAGGATTTTATCAAATAGCAGAGCCTCAACCAAAACAAATACTAAAAGCATGTCGTTTTCAGAATGAAATACTCACATATTCAAACCATCCTAGTTTTTTAAGGTAATTATTGTTTAAAAATTCTTAAAAATTATTGTTTCATCATAAGTAAAAAAGTGTATGTATGAAATGACTCCATTATTTTTTTAAAGTCATATATTGTAAGAAATTTCTGTATGATCACCATTGGCATGCTGGCAGTGCACAAAAGCAGAAAGGCTGTGCTGAAGGCAGAGGAGCAGCACGCCTGTTAAATCCTGATGTGATGTGATCTGAAAATTCAGCGTTATGGTAGGGCTTAGTATGGCAAATAACAAATGCTCTCAATCTGACTATAGGAGCTTGCCCATTTTAGGTCTGGGTAATGCATTGCCTCAGTTTCCTTCCTTGCCAAAAGAAGCTGAGTTGGCAGGCTGTATGAACTGTCTCTTCGAACTTCCTTTTTCCCTACAAAGACTAATTACTTTTTATTTAAGTATTTAAGCTTGGATGGGATTACTTACTATTTCCACCATCTACTTTGTTTATATAGCGTATTTCAAAGTCAGCACCATTCGCCATCTATTCCTATTGTCGTCAGCGTCCAAGTCCCCCCAGGGGTTCAATATTCCTTGTAGTCTTTACCAATCCTCAATTCCCTTGGGAACCCTTCTAAAAAACCTATTACAAATGCTTCACTCAGAGAAAAAATTGTGTGTAGATTTTTTTTTTCTTATATTTCACTGTGGCCCTTCCAAGTGCCACACGAGGTTGGTATCTTCTACGTATGAATGCTCTAGGGTCTTTTATTGTGCCAATGACTAAGATACGATATAAGCTTGTCTTATGTACCTATGTGCAGCCTGGCAGCATCACAAAACAGATCCTGTTGCCCCAGACATCTGCGTGTTCCAGCCTCACCTTCTTTCACAAAACTATAGCTTGAACCAGGCTGGCTGGTCCTCAGCTCCCACTGTTCCTAAAATGGACAAGCTTTTTTGCAGCAATAATTTGGCAAAAATGTCACAGCTCAAGCTGCCAAAACCCCCACACTGAAAAAGTTATATCACTGTGCCCTTCTAATGACACCATAATGTATTGCCAGAGCATAGTAACAGGAAAACAGAGGCCAAAAGTTTAAAGGTGTGTTGTAACAGGCAGTCGGCACTGGCCAAAGACACAGCCAGACTCTGCTGCCTCTCTCTGCCTCGCTCATTGCTCAGGGAGCAATTTTGACAGAAACAGTGCTGTGACTCACCGCAGAAGGTGCTATTTATCATAACTATGTGTAGGAGACTGAGGACCCGGTTTGAATAAAATGTCTGATTTGCATGTTTAATGTATGATAGTTTATATTTTAAGTTATTAATGAGTATGCTGATCTGAAGAAAGAAATTTGCTAAATATTTAATGTTAAACAAGCTTTGGTTAAACAAACTGGAACAGAAGAAATTTCTGAAGTTGCAATCACAGCATTTTTAAGCCATGGGTTTATCAATATTCAAATACATGTAGGAGATGTTTGGGAATCTAAAACCACATAATGATCTTACATTTCTATAACACCTTTAATTCAAAAGGACGTCAAAATGTTTAACAAACTGCAGGCAAGGATCATTTCACCTATCATTAAAATGCAGACATGGCTGCAATGAGTTTTGGAAGCACTTTAGCAGCTCAGAGGATCACTGCACAACAATACAGAAAAAGAATAAAGAATGCTGCAGCTTCCGAGACTTGGTATCAATAGGGATTTAATCCTCAAGGTTTATGAACTCATACTAGCATGTCTGCAACTTTAGGTCCCCACACAATTAAAGAAAACATGACCCATAATAAATTGAGCAGATCGAAAGCAACTAATCAAATAGGGAGCATACTGTGGTTAGCCTATGACTATGTTTTGAAAAGCAGGATGAGACTGAGCTCAATATTCCTTTATTGAAATACAGTTTTTTCTCTTAGCTGAGAGACACTATCATGGTAACAGACATAGTCTGTGGTTCTGGTCATGGTGTGAAGTATTGAGTCTGTAATAATACCCCAAAAAAATGATATTTATCAAGTCATCAGACAACACTTTGGTTTTCCTTACCCATTTATTCACCCCCCAAAAAGTGCTTCTTTGCATTATGAGTCCTGATGGAACAATGTCCCTAGGATACTGGTGCATAAACACTACCATTGCTCAGTGGCACCCATGGCCCTGGAGTGCTTGAGTACCGTCCTTAAAATCAGCTGGAAAACCAGCGACAGAAAGGGCAAAGCAGGGATGAATATTCAGAAACCATTGTTCAGAAGCAGTTTTGCTGAATTCCACTGGATTAGGTTTAGTATCTCAGGGAGTTTGACCTTTTGCTGTTTGAGGTATTTTTGACCTTCACTGAATGGCATTACAGCTCTGTCTTTAAGACTATATGGATTCCTGTTTAAAACCACACAAACAAATCAACAGCAACGATGAAGTAAAAGCACCCACTTCTTCGATCCTTGCCTCAAGGAAGGCTGAGAGGAAACTAAGTGGAAGGCAGTCCTTCATAATGCACCCCTGATTCAGTTTTGATTCTAGTCAGCCTATTTTTACCTCGTTCAAAAGAGATTCATGCAGAGCTGCCCCAGCTTCTCAGCACTGCAATCTGATCAGCTTATACATTTCACCTAATGATGCTCAAATTGAAAAACTATGGTGCAGTCCCTCGAGCATGGAACACACCCTCAAACACACTTCTGAGAAAGATCGGTCCTCACTGGGTCATAATGCCAGGTTACCATTGCCTCAGTATCTTTTCCTAGCATTCTGAACCTTTCACTCTGTGGTGCACTCCGTGTCACCTCCCCCAGGAGGGACAAAGTCCACTCTCCCATTTCAGCCCAGCTACCCAACAGTGCTGCCTTTGCGGCACTCCCAGAGGAACTACACGGTGAAAATTCAGCCTCTTCAGGCTGAATTTCCCATTCAAGTCCTCTAACCATAACACTTTGGCACAAAAGAGCAGCCCTAGCAGAAATCTGTCAATAAGCACACAGACGTAACCTGGTTCTCGGTTGCCGTCAGTAAAATGCAGATAACAGGGATGTTCCACGCTGCTCAAGTTTTGTGAAGGTAACTGTAGTAGAGAATAGGAATTGCTCAGACACCATAGTAACTGGGGGATCATATAGGTATGTTAAAGAGAGAAAAGCAGGGTTGTTATTTTTTCCTGACTGTCCACCTTCCTGTTCCATCTGGAAATGTTCAGGAAGCATAATCCATGAGAAAGGCAGAGAAAGTGGCTAACCAAGCTGGAAACAGGCAGCCCCATCCTGCCCTCGGGCTTACAATTTTATAATAAATTGACAGTCTGGTCACCCAACTGCAGAACCAGTGAGTCAGTACTGTCTCTTAAACATGTCCTCATACAAAGCCACAGTGAAGTATGCTGATATAATTTACATTTCAGAAAAGTTAGATAAGAATGAATCAGCCTGTTACTCAGCACTGCTGGGAAAGAAAAAAAAGTGTCTACCAAACTGCCAAAATGGAAAATTCCTTCCCAGCTGCAAATGGGACAATTATTTTGGCTTTTCGGTGAGAAAGGAAGGCCATGTTTAAGTATGTAATTCCATGTGTTGTTTCCAGGTGGCAAAGGCCAGGCCCTTCTTTATGTGAAGCTTTCTCAAGTGCAGGGTGCAGGGACATGCACACGCACACATTTCCAGCTGCTAAAGTGGCATTCATTATTAAAACCAAAGAACCCCCAAAGGAGACAATTAAATTAAATAGTCCACTTAGAGAGCCGCTACTGGAATTTCACTGAACAGGCTTCTTTTTCATGAAATGAAGGCCTCTGATGGTGATAGATATTGGCTAGGTTGTTTGAATGTAGAATTTTTACATCTTTTAATTAGCTGAGTTGCTTTATGAGAACTATTTTATATCAGTCATCTTCAGTAATTCTGTGTATTGTATATTAAAATTAAAAATTATTAAGTAAAACAGTCAGAACTGAAAAGACCGACATATTTCCAGTTGCTGTCTCAATGGACTTCTGTTGGCTGTGGGTTTGAAAGTCACTACCTAACATAATTGACATATCACAAACAAGTCCTCTTCTCATAGTTGAAAGTATGTGACTTCAACTTCAAAAAGTGCTTACTGATGTTGGAGCTTGATCTTTAAGCAACAATTCTTCAGCATGTCAGTGATATGGTACAATTAGTTCCTCATCAAAAAGAAATACAGCATCTCAGAATTCAAATTTTATTATTGCAAGGGTTTGATTTAACATCCTGCATACCTAAGCACTGTCAGGCAGCTGGGATGGAATACATTGCATCAAGATCTATCCTTTTTATTAAAAACATATTATACCTTAAGGGAAGCATGTTTTTCTATAGGGATTGCTCCACAATTTAATTACAGCAGACTATCCTCTCATTTTATGAGATTCATTGGAGCTCAGGAACTACAGTGTGATTTATATCAGCATATCTTGCCCTGTCAGAGCAGAATGGGTAACTGTGCTCTGTTCAGAAAAATAGTATGGTTGGCAAAAATTCTTTGGACAAACTGCAGAAATGACAGTACACTCTTGCCTCCACAAGGTAACATACATCATCCCACTAACAAACTATTACCCACTAGAAACATCTCAGAAACATGTGCTGGCTGGGGGAATATAGCACCTCACTATATCTTTTTTCCCTATACAAGTCAGGCAATGGCACTAAATTTCCAGGGTGGCTTTTTCTTTTTTTTTTTTTTAAAAAAAACCCATATTTTACAAAAGCAGAAACACTGCAGAAAATCTCAGGAGAACAAACCATCTTTTTGACATCTTTAATACGTTTCTTGTTTTTAAATTTCTTTAAGCACTTGTAAACAGTTGTATCACACATAATATTCTCATTCTCGCAGAGACACATACAAAGGGGGTTTAAATGTTGCTGAATAAACCAACTCAGCTGAGGAATTCTCATACTATTGCAGTCCTCAACTAAGGACAGAAAATATAGAATTTAATCTGGGGTGTACGACAGAAATAGGATCATTGCAGAAAACATGGTCCTACTGAGCATGGCGTCCCCATCTTGTGAAAGGGAACTCACTATGCAGATACGTAACTCCCAAGCTCCTATGTAGAGTGGGGGAAAAGGGACTGGCTGAGAGAGGTAAGAAAGATTTTATTAGTGACGTGGTCTTTCAAACACTTGCTAGCTAAAAAACTGCCATTCTTCTTTTACTGCTGGGCAACACTTTCATTAAATCAGCAAAATTTTCCAGAAATATAAGCTGAGGCAGCTCAGTCAAGATTGCTAATCTTAGCATCTTGGTTGTCTCATGGAGTCCTGTTCTTTTTGGTTGGTCGGCTGGTTTGTTTGTTTGTTTGCTTTTTATTCCTCCAAGTAGTCCTTGGTGCCAGAATTATCAGAATGTATGAATATATCAGCTATTTTGTTCTTCCGTTAAAAAAATTTTCCAGCTTACACTTTTTTGAGTACAAGAATAAAAAAGGACCATCATGCAAACTAGCAACACAGAAATAAAGAGCAAAGGTAACAAAAAAACCAAACCTCAAACTGTAAATTTTTTAAAAATCGCTCATGTGTTTTAAGGTATTCTCAAGATTTTTTAATACTTGGGGTGTGTAAAATTGCTCATTTATTATCTGCCTTATTGTCAGTTATTTTTACTGTCAAGCCATCATCTGCTAGACATATGCCAAGAACGAATCATACTTCCTGGTTTAATACTCTGTAGCCTGTCACACCTAACAGATATTGCTCTCTTCCCAGCAACGGTACACAAGGAAAGGCTCTCCCACACCCTTATTTTCCTCAAATGGGGCAGCAGGCTTGCAGATAGGACTGCCTTTGCACATCTTCCTTCTCTTTTCTGAACATCTCAGACAGTATTTTAAGGATGAACCAAAAGGAAGAAGAGTGAATGCTAGCTCCTCTCCAGCTGGGTTTCTGAAACAAGAAACGATGTAGGAGGCTGCTGTACAGGTATTCTTCGCATAGCCAATAAACAAGTGAAGAAGAGTTGCGGAGAAAGACGGTGGGCTGAGGGGAAACCCTAATTATCCTGTCACTAGTGATCACGGAGAACGGGTGAAACGCACCAAAGGGTCCCAATGTCTTTTAGCAATGGGAGGCTGTGTGGATGGAAGAATTCCTGCTCTTTATTGAGTACAGAGGTTGTGGTTGCCCTGACTTAAACAATATATCAGGTTAACATTCCTTTCACCTCTGTATACTTCCCCTGAAAAACATACATAAAGCCCAAAGGCAATCTGGCAAACTTTTAAAGTGATCCCAAAGAAGAGGAATAATTCTTGCAAGAAGCTCCCATGACTTCCATTCCTGCAGCAATAGCATTACTTTTCTGTATTCATCTGTGGTGTCTGTCTGATCTGGAATCTGGTCTCCAAGCAATTAAACTGACAGAGGGAAAAATGATGGGGAAATTGCACACACACAAAAAAGGAAAACTTGTATCTGAGCAGGTGTTTTGGCATCATAGGTGTTGAGCTATAGGCTACAATCAGTGAGGCCTGCGACATGGGATTTCTCTGGGCAAAGACCATGAAATGATTTATAATTTAGTTAAACTTGCATTATTAAAAAGGGACTCTCTCTCTTTTGAAAGACATTTGTGTCTGTCAGTCATCCTCTTGATTTTACAAGGTACTGGCCTAGTTGGAGACCAAGTTATTAAAAAATAATCTTTTTTGTTGTTGTAGTATTGAACTGATGCTATCAAAAGGACTCTATGATTTACAGCTTCTGTCTCTAGGGAGGTTTTCGTCCATATTTTTTTTAGTCTCCCCTCTTGATGTACATTTAAATTTGTTATTTATTGAGATTCCATTTCTTTCTTTCCTTGTGTGAATGCAGATGCTCAAGCTACTCTATCATTCATCCTATTGCAATGTAAGATGGGTTCAGGCTGTGGTATGACTTTCCTGTTTGGAATTTTCTTAAATCATTCTCACAATCAGCACTTTGGCAATGATACTTCAACCGGGAAATGCTTACCTAATGCATTAACCCATGACTGGTTACACAATCTCCTGTGTTTTCTGAAGCTTCGAAAGCAGTATCTGAATGCTCAGGACAGCTATTCTGCCTTCTTTCCTTTTGCCACTAACTGTGGAAGGGTCACACGTACCACGCAGTGGAGCATGCTGCAAACACACCTGTGTCTGCACTGGCGGCTGCAGGGTCTGCAGCTGGAAACAGTGCAACCCTAGCAGCTCAGCATGGTTAACAGGGAAGCTAATCCTATAAAGAGGAAAGGTTTATAAGTTAGAGTGCCTATCACAGCTGCTTGGTTTTTGGGAGCCCAATTAATATCTTTGCATAGTACCATGCCACATGGTGGCTTCTTACAGCTAGCTCAGGACATGCAATGCAAGGCTGTTGAGCTGCCCAAAGAACTTCAAAACATAATGAATGTACACTCTCCATATGTCCTCAGCCCATGGGCTAGACATGGAAGAGAACCAGTCATTTGCAACCTAATGCTGGTCTGCACTGAGAGCACAGCAGGACTTTAAAAGTCAGATCAGGACCTAAAATGCCTGTAGCTTCAACTCTTGCAGACCTCCAACACATACAAAGTAGAGTGGCATTCAATACCACTACTTTAAAACCCTTTTAAACCTTTCCAGGTGTCCTCCATTTTAAGGAGGAGAGAAAAGTCTGCAGAAACTCGGAGAGAATTGTTGTCTTGCACAGAGACAGTCAGGTAAGAGTTAGAGGCCTCCCGAGCTGCTCTGGGCAGAGCGAAGCAGGCTGCCTAGAGAACTGCTGATAAACAGCATTTTACTCTGCGAGAGGCAGCCCCTCCTGGCTCCCAGCTCCTGATGAGTTCCTGTACCTGGGGAGCTGTTGCCTTTCCTAATGAAAACTGGCATGTGCTCCTGTGCAAGGCTGTCGTTCTCATTAAACTGGTGACTATATCCTCTCTCCTGCCCCCTGACTGGACGCATCGCTGGCTGGCCACATACTTACCAATCAAATGGGAAAACAGAAGAAAAGGTCCCATGGAGATATCAGTCATAAAGCTTCTAGTTTTATGTTCAGCTCACACTCCGTTCATACAGTGTTGGAAACACAAATCTCTTCCCAGTGTCTTGCAAAGGAAGATACATGTGGACCACCAAGAGTTAAAAGGAGGCTTCCTTTATATTTTTAGGCACCCAAATAAAGACATGTATGGCATGAGCAGTGACTATTTTAGAAACCCAAAGATGAAAGTCAACATTCAGCTTATTTCTGTGCAACCAACCTACCAGTGGACATTACACTAGTTTTAGAGTCAACAATCAGTAACTGATTGGCTGATTGGTAACATCATGCACTGTATAAGCATACAGTGATATCTTATTAACTAGTTCCCAAATCATTTAAGTTCTTTCACTGTGTTTTACGTTTTAGAAGATACTTGAAACTAGTCAGTGCAGCAGCAGGCATGCAACTAAGCCCAATATGCATGTGTACAAACACAGCTATTTGGCGATGAACTATACCTTGGTGCAGGTCTACAGGAAGGTGGGATACTCACAGTCAGTGTAGAGGAGCATTTACTTCTAGGCAGCGGCTCCTCTGATCCAGTTTCTGTCACTTAGAATAGATCAAATAATTTCTTATACCGACGTTTCTCTACCTTGATGATAAATGGAGTCTAGAAAGCTAGCACAGATCTAGATATTGTAGAAATTAGATGGTGTGAAACCCTAGTCTTCCCCAGCTTCCTAAATACTTGGTGGAGAAAGTCATGCATCTTTAAAGAGTCTCTAAGTTAGGCTCACACACTGCCAAGCACAGGTAAGTATTTCTATGTGAGGAAATATTCTAGGCCAGATAAACAAAGTAAAAAGAATCTTTTTGGAAGGAAAAGAGAAAGAAGTATTACAGAAAGAAATACTGTAAAACTAACAGAGCACTGTGCCAAGCCTTAGGAAGTTCCTCAGGAAACATTTTTCAAAGCAGTCTCATGCCTTTGCCATAGTCCCATATCTCTTTAAGTGTTACTGACTTAAAGACAACCCTAAAATACGAACATGAAAAGAAATCTCAGCAGTTCTTGCCACATCAACAATTAACCCCGTACATTATTAAGTTCAGACTTTCAAGGTCAGTTATCCTGACTGGAAACAACTGATTCATCTCCAAGATTTGTTTTTAAATCTATTTTAGAGTATTGGGAAATGCAGTAACATTCTGTGAAGCAGGGACCAAAACGTGTATCTCTTTTCTGTCATGGGAATGCCTAACCAATAGGATGTATAATGATGTTCCTGTCATTCTCTTTTTCTCTGTGGCCCAACAAATCTTACAATCTTTTCCGAAAATTGGAACAGCTTCACCGTGAAAAGTGTAGTGTGGTTTCTTTCCTGGGCAGCCCATAATTGACTCTCCTTAAGGAGATGGGAAATACAGAATTGAGTTTGTTCAGGCTGAAAAGGAATTGAAATTTTTCCACATCCGGTGCAATTCCTCCACATCTTGTACAAAAGCTAGGAAAGAGGTTTCCCAGCTTTCTTTGCTTGGGCATCACGGGCTGTAGCAAGTATCACCACCACTGGCAGAGCTCACTCCCAGCTCTGTGTAGATCTGCAAAAAGGCACAAGAAAAGCCTTTTTTTTTTCCCTCTCCTCTCCTCTCCTCTCCTCTCCTCTCCTCTCCTCTCCTCTCCTCTCCTTCCTACCTCACTTCTTTACACTTCCTGCCAGGATAATGCCTCTCCCTCCTGTTACACCTCAAACCGGGGCCCCAAGCTCATGCTACCTCCTGCAGCTCAACCTGATGGTGTCTTCCCAAAAGGGATCCCCGAACCCGTCATGGGAGAAGCCACAGAGTGAGGTGCTACTGCAGCCCACAGCGGTAGCCAGCAGCCCACCAGCAGACCAGAGTGAACTGCCACTTGGGTATAGCTGCTCCCAGTGGCAACCCTCACTCCGTAGCATAGACAAGAAACTGCATGATGCACCTGCACGACAGGGCTCTTCCCGAGGCATGAGGGAAGTTTCTGCATCCAGGCAAGTGCTTCCACAGTCCCTAACCCAGCACAGACGAAAAGAAGCTTCTCAATAAATGTCTACAACTTAGGAAAGACAGAAAATATTAAAGTAACAGGTGGGAGGCTGAGAGCGAAAAACCTAAAAAACTGGGTTTTGGCTCTATCGCTAAGAAACAACCCTCTTATCCACCAAGTAAAATGAGCCCTGAGAGCTCTTCTGTCTGTGGGGGTGGGTGAGCACATGGAGAGCTGAGGAGGGTGGGAAGGTGAACGCTGCTGTCTTCCCTGCTGCGCTTTCTTCCACCCCATTCATACTGGAGGGAACGCTTCCATTAATATGCTTCTATAGAAGTTACCAGGGGAAGTGAGCCAGACTGTTCCTCAGCAGGAACTGTCTTTAACAAAGGGACATAATTTCCTTACAATACTTTTGCTTCAGGGTTATTTTAATCTGAAGCTTAACAGAGTATAGGCGCTGTTTTGGTTAAAAAGTCTCCATGGACTAGAAGCATGACAAAGGACCTGAGAAAGATTTTTGTCTCCCCACTTTGTCTAAAAACTTCCAAGTCTGTTTTCTACTTCAACATCCATTTTAGATATCAATGTCTATGTCTAAGCTATTAATAGTTGATGGGTTTGAGCTGGGACGAAAACCTATATTCCTTCTCCTTGCCTAAGGTAACCAAGAATTCCTCTTCAATACCAATTACTCCAGAGCAACAGCTTCAACAAGCTGATATCAAGCTATATTTAATTTAAATTAATAAAATATTAATTTAACAAAACCTAATAGAGTCTATTAAGTATTCTTAGAAAATTCATTAAGTTGTGCAAAGACAATGTGGAAGAAAGACTGCTTGGAACATAAAAAATTATTGGTATTCCTAAAACACATTGTTTGTGTTATCTGACATTTTAGGACTTTCAAAACAAATCCAAATCTGATCTGTGATCTTCTTTATTGTTAGCACTGCCCCGATGACCTCCCTAAAGTGTATGGGTGTGAATGGGATAAGCACCAACTCTCCTTTCCCAAATAATTCTTAAGTTTCACTTTACCCGATTACAACATCTACTCAGTATTGTGTAAATCTATTTCCTCACGTTGACATTCATGACAGCAGACAGAAATCACAATGTCAGCACCCACCCCAAACCATTATAATTCATTGCTTTGATTGAACAGTCTGATTTCTCTGCCTTCGCTCACTGTATGAGCATGGCTGAGTGCCAGCTGAACCACAACGATGCCCGAGACCCAGAGAGATTATGTGGGTAAAGCACGCACTGCAGCTGTGATGATATACAGGAAAGGTCTGGATCATGCTGAGAGTCACTTCTGCCACGCAGTAATTCAGTAGAATAAACAAATATCTCTTTATCTTAAGCTCTGTATGCCCAGGGCTTTCACAGAGACTGGGGGGGAGGGGAGCTTTCGGGGTTTTTCTTTGGTGGTGTCGGATGGTGCCTTTGCAAAAAAGAGATAAATCAGTTCATTTAAAAGGCCTGTCTGCATCGTTTCTGGAAATGTTGTTTGCAACAAAGAAGAAACAATCTGCGCTTTGTCAGCACAAATCTGCAAAGCTGTTTCACACAAGCAATCACTGTAACTTTTAAAACTTCAAAACTTTCTGATTTCCATTACCTTTTCTCCACTATTACCTTTAACAATGCATTCACACCGCTCTGAACAGGCGGTTGCTACTGCTGTAAATTTGTAAGCAGGTAACGGTCGGAGTCAACCCTATGGAACATATACATTACACCATAGCTAATAAATAAAATGAAAGCAAGGGGATTCTGAGTACAAGTGTCCAAAGGGGCTGATACATTGCTTATCTGAATCCAGGGCAATCTTTCTACTGACTACAAGTGGCTGCTGGCACTTCTGAGCCAGCAGGCAAGAAGGAAGCTCTCTGCAGAGCAACTATAGCATGGGAAATCAGTGCAAGATACATCTGCTAACATTTAGGCTGAAGAAAAGACCATAACAGGAAAAGATTTTCACATTAGGACATTCATGTAAAAGTGGGACTACTTTCAGAACTAGTGCTCACTGCGTTCAAATGAAATAAGATATTCTTCTAAATAAAGCTGTGATGTTAAAGGAATTATGTATTGATAAAATGTCTAGTGCTGAGAAAAAGAAACAGTCTAATTTAACTAAAATTAACAATTATTTTGAGGAGAAACTAATGCAAAAAAAAGAATTGAAAATACAGTAAGATGAATATTTTTGAAATGTAAACTAGATAAAAATTAATCCAGAAAGAATCTCAGTATTGGATGAACTATGAAGTTCTCAAAAAAAGACATATCTCAATCTCTGTTTTCACAAAGATTTGAAGAATGCTTCATATGTGACCTTGGTCAATGCACTGGGCTGAAGGGGCATCTCGGTAACCACATACCTGTAAAGCACAAACACAGAGAATATTTGAACTAGTAATAATGTAGAGAATCTTAGGGGAGAGAATTCATCTCTCTCTCAGATCTATGTTTTGAAGTTCTCTGTTACATCCAACTTTGAACACATTGAAGAATAAACATGTTGTACAAGGTCCCTACATTACAATAAGGAATTCCATGGCCACACTTTTACAACAATATTAATAGCATCCATCCACAACTCGGACAATGGCATAAACATACTTGAATCTGCAGAGCACACAAGCGTTAATGAGTAGTAATGAGAGGTGGCAGATTATTAAAGAGTGAAATGAAGTTCTTGGTTAAATAGTAGTGGTCCATCAGTATACATTTTAAGTCAGCCAAAAATTCAGGGTAAACCTGGAGATCTGGATTGCAGGATGTATGTCAGACATTGGGATACTTAGCCTTGAAAAAATGTCAGGTGAAGATGAGGTCAGAGATTACCAGATTATGAACTGTGAATGCAGTATTACTTTTAAAAGGCCTAAAGAAGTACTTTGAGACAGAAAGAGATGAGTGGTCCCAACGTGGGTGAGACAGTTTTTGGAATTTATGCATCTAGTTCCAGTGCATACTTCATGGTGAATGTAGAAATGCTAGAGATAGGAAGATGTGTGGGATTTATAGGCTACCTGAACTACATTTTAGGATAAAATAAAACTTTCCTTTTTTCTCCGTTCTGTAAACAGGCTTACTGGATCTTTGTTATCTCATCAGGAACAAAGCCTTGCTTCCCCAGTAACAATAATAACAGTAGCAGCAGTGATAATTATAGTCCAATAAGATTCACCTCTCAGGATAGTAGTCAAACTTTTTAATAATTGCAAAGATAAATTTTTTACTTCTCACTATTATCTATAACAATATAACATTACTTAAAGCTTTTTTCCTTACCAATTTGCTTTCTCATATTGAATGCACACAATGGTTAGTTGCAAGAGAGCTGCTCATTAGTGCTGAACTGTTGGCAATGATCACTGGAGCATTTGTGTTTTTACTAAAATAAATAATTAGCAACTGTGCTGAAGATATCGGATGTAGGGAGAAATGGAATAAAGCAGGATCAATATGTTTAATCTTTGAGAAGCTCATAGGCTGATGAATGGCTTCAGTGGTAGAACACCATTAATTGCCTTATAACATAGCTTATACAGATTGGGGCTTACTTATTTGTTAGAGCAGAGAAGGGTTTTTTTAGGAGGGAGGAGCCCACACAAAGTCATGGACAAGTCCCCTTCAGCATTAGGCGTGTCATTAATCATGTGCTTATTTTTGTCATAACTATGTATGTCCTGATTTCTCAGATAATAGTAGTGTGTTTGAATTAATTTTTTTAAGATTAGCAAAACTTGTTTCTTAGCTTCATTTTCCAGCCAAATATCTGAGAAGCAAGTTGAAGTCAGCATTGAACACAAGCACTGTTTAAGCCCCAATCTACTTTTTTTAGATATCCTGGTTTGAAGTTGTTTTTCTAGACGTGCAGAAATGTAATGTCTTTTCTTCAATTGAAGTCTAGACACTCCAACCCTTTATCCTTCTCTTTGCAACTGATAAGGAACACAGTGTTCTCTAATCATATTCTAATCACCACAGCGATTTCCATCCACACCTCAGTTAGAGGAGGCTTAGAAGATTATTATTGAATGATCTCATGTATGATCTCCACATAAAAAAGAACGGCCACATTCTTGGGATAATCCAACCTTGTCTAATGTTTCTTTCCCATTTGAAAGGGGAAGGAGGACAGCAGGTAAATACAGAAGCAAAGAGGGCAAATCACGTTAAGTCCTCTTACAGCACAGCAAAATGGGAAGGGAAGGGAAGGGAAG
>VFFE01007254.1:1575307-1588088 GCA_008921705.1 Burhinus oedicnemus | reverse complement strand
GAAAGGAAAGGAAAGGAAAGGAAAGGAAAGGAAAGGAAAGGAAAGGAAAGGAAAGGAAAGGAAAGGAAAGGAAAGGAAAGGAAAGGAAAGGAAAGGAAAGGAAGAACCAAAGCACTTACCAAACAGCTTTTAGTTCTTTAACCAATGGAAAACCAATATTTGGAAGCAAGTGAATCCCTCCTTGGCTGGCTTTAGGTTTCTTAAAATTAAATTCTAGTATGTTATGGATCACTGTAATCACAGAATCAAGATACCACGTAGACTAAACGTAGTAAGATTTTATGCAGGTGAGGTCAAAACAAGACAAGCAGGTGTTTTGATCCCATATGAAAAGCAGCATTTTCTAACTCTAGTTTGACACTGACAATTAAAACAAAACAAAACTAAACAAAACAAAAACAAACAAAAAAAAAGAAAAAGAAAATGTGAGGTCAAATAGAAATATTCAAGGTTTTCATCAACTCATTCTCCAGGAGGGAGCAGTGGGGCTTCTTGGCTATGGCTGGCCTACCCTTATCAACAGTCTGTGTGAAGGTGACATGAGAACTTTCTCTCCCTCCCACCCCTCCTCCGCTGTCATGTCTCCAAAACTTTAGATTAGTATCAAAATGAAATTTGCCTTTTTTGCCAGAGTAGTCAGTGAGCAGCTTCCTCTGAAGCCTATCAAGAGACTGGGCAGGAGACCACTTTTGAGTACTGAGCCAATACTGCCAGTGAAGCCACAAAACTTGATTTTTGTAGCAGCGGGTCATCCCAAAAGCGTGTGCATTCAGCTGAGCACCCCTTCTCCACCAAAGCAGTGCTGTTTGCCAAGCTGCAGTGCCAACAGAGAGTCCTTTTTAGATGAACTGTGGTGTTATCTCTGTGAGTTGCCAGTTCTCCAAATTCCTCATTATGTATGTGTAAAATCCAATGGGTGCCTAATGCCAACTTAAACTACAAATCAACACATCACTAGCAACAGGGTAAGTAGGTGTCTTGAATGTATACAAACACGGCATTATAGGCAGGCATCTGTTTATGCCAGTATGCTGTTCTACTTTTGCAGTTACCTCTGTTACTTATAAATAAAGTTAGAAATCCAGAGAAAACTATTTTTCCAAGTAGACATTGACAGCCTGCCTGCTGCTGCCCCTGCATAAACATCATCAGTTGTACTATTTGTCTTCCAGACAGAAGCACTTTTCCCTAGTATTTTAATTAGTTCTTATACTTCATATTCTTCGTGAGCTTTTGGAGTACTGTGTTAACTGGAATAAACGTGAAATGACCTCATTCTTTAACATAACCTTGCAGGAGGACTTTCCATTGAAATGGGACTTCTTGCTCCTGTACATAGAGTTCCAATGCACATTACTCCCCTGGGTCTCTCTCCAAGCTGCATTTCAGCTCTTATCTCTTGAATAGCAGAGAAGTGGAGTAGAATTAATCTCTATGAAATACCTGTATTTCTTCTAATTTTATATCGTTCACAGATGCTCCCATTAATTATACGTC
The DNA here is from genome assembly GCA_008921705.1 of Burhinus oedicnemus. Taxonomy (NCBI): domain Eukaryota; kingdom Metazoa; phylum Chordata; class Aves; order Charadriiformes; family Burhinidae; genus Burhinus; species Burhinus oedicnemus. Next base: position 1,586,591 of record VFFE01007254.1, on the reverse strand, counting down.
TTAAAAATACATATCCCTAAGATTAACCTGCAGAAATGAAGTCTACACACATACAGGAGGCTTCCCTTTACCAATAAAATAAAATGAAATCAATAAAATGCTGTATCTTATGCCATGTTAGCAGTTAACTAATGGGCACTTCACTGACTAACTGCCTTGAGAGTGATTTTGCTTGTCTCTGCTTCTCTTGCTTCCCTCTGTGTTTTACCTCATTTAAATTTTGCCTCTCATTCTGAGCAGATTAAATTTAATCCTCTTCTATTATTTGCACCAGTGTGTGCATGAAGAGAGACCCATAAACTGTTTTGCTCTGGTATCCCCAGTTTTATCCCTCCTTTTTTTTTACTGACAATTCTGGGCTTCTGAATAGTAACATTGTAAATGGAGAAACTCAGGAATGATCTTTGCCACGGACACTTAAGAAAGCAGAACGTTCATGACTTTGTGACCTTAGCCAACAAATACCTATGCTTTTTAGGCCTTTTTCAATGCTAATTTCCAAGTTTGATACTAATGCTGCTTAGCTTTTCTTGTGAGAGCAGGAAAAAGATGCCCTGGTAGGAATTAATTATTGAGGCAGTTAGGGCTAATTAAAGCCTCTATAGCTCCACCTACAAAACTCGTAATCCTTGTGGTAGTCACTACACACAGGGACAAAAATCCCAGGGACAAAAATGGAGCATTGTGCCACTTACCTATTCCACAGATGAGAGCTGTGTAGATAATCTTTAGCATTTTTCCATGTTGCACAGCGAGCATGATAGCCATTGACAACTTCCAACGTGGGACATCTAACTTACTGCATGCCAAAAATAAGACAAATACTTCTAGTTTTCAAGGTGAAATTTTCTTCTGTGCTTAACAGGGCAGACCTGTGAGTTCCCAAAACAAAGATTTTTACACACTTAGGTGCTCAATAATCAACATATCCAAAATGAGTAATTGATGCCATTGTTTACTCAATAAAAGTTTAGGAATTTACTTCTCATTGAGTGAATTCCCTATTCACAGGCTTGTAAAGTATCTTTCCTCTATTCTGTTTAAGACAACAAGCCACGGAAATGAGCAAACTAAGCACATCTCAGGCTGTGGTTGTGGAAGCGTTCATATCTGGATTGAAGAAAACGTCTGGATTTCAGACTTAGCCATTCAGATTGGGTAAGGCTCATTAATTTGATTCAGAGTCAAAGCTGAACAACCAGCTCCTGTTTGATGTTCTTTTCTGAGAGATGGCTGTAGATAACAGGAGTGGGTGCTGTTGCTACAAACACTCTCATCCCTTTCCTCATTAGTAGTGCTGCTTTCAAGACCCTTGGCCCAGTTCTGTGTCTCTCTTTTCCTAGAAGGGATAGGACAACCTTCCTTCCCAGTTCACTTTCTCTTAACCCATGCCCTATTCCAAGAGCCTTTCCAGAGCCTTTGCTCCCACAATCTCATCCCATCTCTGGACTCCAGGACTTCTTCCCATCTCCCTTCCTTATTCCCTTTCCTGGAATCAAAATCACAAAACAGAATTTCATTTGCACTCCTGAGAAATCTTGAATAATTTCTGTAACTGACAACATATGCAATACTCCAATTTACAATAACCCCTCAAAACAGTGGGAAAGACTACCCACAGTATGATCTCAATACACATTGCATATCTTAGAAAATAAGATATTGTGTGGAGCTGTTAGCGGTGTTTGATACTTTTTCAGTCATGACAAGACAGGAATTTAACCTTGATAATATTTATAATTTTTTCATCTTTTTTTTTTAATTGTACGATGAGATGGGTAAGCAACAGAGAAAAAACTGGCATCTTCGCTCTACTGAGTTTTTACAGAATCTGCACAATGTTCAGGTTTCCATACTTTAGGTCCTGTGGGGGATCCCGTCTGGAATCCCTCATGTTTATAGCAATCATAGAAGTCTCTGTGGGTCTCCCTTGCTGAATAATTTCCATATCCCTTTTCATTTAAAGCCTGTTTATATACAGATTCAAATTAACAAGAAATCAGCTGATTAGAATTCCAGATACTTTTCACTAGCTCTACTACAAATGGATTAATTTGAAAAAATACATAAACAGCAGTTAAAGGCTACTCTATATATCTGACAAAAGAATTAACTTCTTGTTCAGAATTCATCAACAGATTACTAGAACAGCCATGGCAACTAGATTTCAAACAAGCTAAACATCTAACAGCTAATGGCAAAGTAAATACATACAGTTTTCTGAAAATCATATAAACCCTTTTAAGAAATACCTCTAAAAGAGCAGAAAGAACCCAGAATGTTTAAGAATGTTAAGAATGTCAAACCAGGACAGCAGTAGAGTTTGGGATATTATAAGACATCCTTCAAATAGGCTGAGCCCTACTGATTAAAACACACCAACACACAAACCCCCCCAAATTTAAAAAAATCAAAATGCCAGACTCAATAGAAACGTGCAACAAAAAACTAATAATAAAACCTTCTTCCAACATATGAGGGACAAGAAACCAACAAAAAACTTGTATGACTAATAAATTATAAGGCTACAAAAAGTACACTCAGAGAAGCTGCAAATATAGCAAAGAAGCCTAATGAATTTTTTACACTACCGTTTACTATGGAAAGTACAACAGAATCCCATGCTGTAAACCTTTTGCCTGGGAGACTTGTCAGAGGACCCATATGAAATTGAAATCATTGTAAAAAAGGTCATGACACAAATGGACAAAAAGAACAATAGGAGCTCACCAAGACCAGATGGTGTCCACTCAGGAGTTTCAAGGGAGCTTAAGGATGAAGCAGACAAAAGGTGGGTTATAAATTCCTGCTTAAAATTGTGCTGGTACCTGCAGAGAAAAACTGTGATGTCATTAAAAAATAAAATGAAGGCAGGAATATTACGCCAAAGGAACATGATGGAAGCCTGATACCTGCACAGGGTCAGTTAGTAAAAACCTTAATAAAAGACAGGGTGAATAGAAACTTGGAAAAACATGCTCTACTTGGAAAAAGCCAATGCATTTTTTCAAAGGGGAAGCAATGCCTTAAAAGTCTACTGGCGTCCTCCATGCTGGATTTCAACAGGAATCTAGATACAAATCTTCCATTTGGTATAACCTATTTGGTCTTCCAAAAAGATTTCAACAAATTCTTTCACTAGAAGCTTTTGGAGAACTATATGGCTGTATGCAAAGGAAAAAATCCTGGCTAGATAATTGATTTAATGATGAGATAAAGAAGATGTAGTATGACTGGGTCTCTAGCACTGAAAGAAAATAATCAGTGGAGTTTCACTGGGACTCCTGCTGTTCTATATGGTCATAAATATAACCTCCCAAAGGGGGTGAAGTGGTGAGCTGACAAAGTTTGCTGACGATACTGAGTTATTAAAGTAGGAAGGACAAGAATCATGAAAAATTGCAGAAGGATCTTACGAGACTAAGAGGCTGAGCAATAAAATGTCAGATGCTGTTCAATATAGGTAAAAGCACAGTTAGTCAGATGGAAGAAAAATAATCTCAACTCCACGTTTAAAGTGATGGCCACTGAACATTAGAGCTTCAGAGCATGATCTTTGGATTGTGATCGACAATTCCATGAAGAAGCCTGCTCAGTGCTCAAAAGTAGTCGAAAAAGACAAATCATATGTTGGAAACTATTTCAAAATGAAGAGAGAATAAAATGGAGAACTTCATTATGCCATTGCATAAATCCATGGTACAATCATATCTTGAATGTTGTGTATTCCTTAGTCTCAGAACAGATACAGTAACATAAAATATGTGCAAAAAAACCCCAGCCGAAAATCAAAGGTGTAGGACAACTTTTGTACAGGGCACAACTAAACTAACGATCTCTGGCATGGAAATGAAGTGACTGAGGGAGGATATGAAAAACTTTACAAAATCATGACTGGTATGAAAAGAATGGATAGGGATGAACTGTTTAGTTTCTTCTCTATAGTATCAGAACTAGGGGGCATCAAATTAAGATAGCAGGAGTCTGTGTCCACACACAAAAAAGGTCTGTGCAGTATCTGGGACCCCCACGATGCTGTGGGATGCAAAATCTAGGTTCAAAGTGAGACAGAACATAGAAGAGAAATCCACCGATGACTACTAAACTGAAGGAGCCCAGACTTGGCATATAGAGATCCCTGACCGAAACAGCTCTCTGACTGAAAAAGCTCTCCAAACAGTTGGAGACCAGTAAAAATACTGAAGGGAAGTATCCTACATCCTTACTCTGCTTTTAGTCTTTCCTAAACATTCACTTATAGACTCCTACAGAGTCAGAATACAGCACTAGATGGACTTTGGTCTGACCCACTGTGATTGTCTTTATGTGTTTATAGCTTTAGGATATAAGGCAAGTGTCACCTGAACGTATTACTCTTTTCCCCTGTGGATTAAATATATTACAACTGAAGAATGCAAAATTATTTGTAACCTCCTGTTACACTTACTGGGATCTGTCCCGTATGCAGTGCTCAACCAGAAGGAATAGTGGGTTCATCTGCTGTGGCTGCTGATCTGCTATCTTTCTGTGACATATAGCTCAGCAACCTTAATGACAGAACTTTTTAGTTTTTTACTAGCAGCAGGAGAAATATACGTTTAATCTGTTATTTTCGCATGGAGTATGTCAGAATATTTTCCTTGTTTTTGTTGTATAATGCAATGGACATTTAGTACACTGCAAAGAAAGAAAATGCTAGAGATTATGGCTGAACTAGTTTTCAAAAACAGTTGGACAAATAAAATATTTATACTGAATAGATTTCACATTGCAGAGCCTAGAATTTGGCAACAGACATTACAAATCATGAGCAATATAGAGGATACAGAATTTAATTAACAGAGCTAAAGATGGAAAAGAAAGCACACTGATATATGTAATATGGCTCTCAGCTTCAATATTCAGCAATAAAATAACAAGCCAATGCTTCTAAACCAATCTGAAATGAGTAAAAAACAGAAGCAACATAGTTGGAAGGTTATATTTCAAAATGTAATTAGTGTCAGAATATTTCAGAACTACTAAAAGCAAATAAGTCACCAAGTTCAATACAAAGGGAAGCACACATGACAAAGGAGTAATTTAGAGAAGGAAACATACCTCATTATTTTTATTATTTAAATCTAATCATCAGATTAATTTAGAGGAAATGAAATGAAGGTAAAATACCACATCTTCATCTTGCCAAATAATTGGTGTCAAAGAAATTTTAATTTACTGGAAACAATCCCTTCTGTGCAATTAAAGAGAAAAAGCCCCAAACTATTATGTATGTTAAATAGCAGCTTTTGCTGTAAAATATAGCACTCCAAAGATTAGCCATGGTTTAAATGAATGGCCACAGAACATGATTTCCTATGTTCTATCCTCATGAAATTAAACATGACTCTGAAAAAAGACCTGTGTGAGTATATTCAACAAGAGGTGTAATTTATTTATAACTGTACCTTAAGAGATCTTTTGGATAAAGCTAGTATTTTATTGTGTAAAATACTGTGATGCATTTTCAAAAAACACACATTCCAGTACAAATGGCAGGTGGATGCTCACTTTAGATCAGAATCCAAGTATTTCCGCAATGTTCCCACAAAGCCACAACACTGAGCATTGCCAACATGTCATTTATGTGACTGAGAAAGATGTACCACCTCCCTTTGGCTGTGATATGCAAAGTGGCCACATCAGCAAGCTTATGCAGACATCTGAGCATGATGAGAAAATACTGGCAATGGCACACATGGCAATTTTCAGTGCTCCCAGACTAACATCCTCTACAGAAACTTCACAGACACTTCAAAAAGCCTTTCAGGGACAGAATGTTACTGGCAGTTTTCTCTGAACTGCTACAGGTTGAATAGTCTGAAACAGAGATGGGAAAACATTCGGATATTCTGTGGCTGGGTTCAGAGTCTCTTGTCTACAAACAGGTCTGGTGATAGGAAGAGAGACCAAGTGACCTCCTTTCTACCCAGTTAGCCAGGAAATGTGCCATCCTTGTGTTGTCTTTCAGCTGTTTTGCTGCAATCGGGAACTACAGACAAATGTTAATGTGTAAGAGTGAAAATAATAATATAAGCTTTGTATTGTTTTGCTCCTTCCAAATTCAGGCTCAGCTTGAGGTCTCTGCACAGTCAGACCAGTTGTTGTTTTATCCAAACCAGTTCATCCATCCCTAATCAAGATGCTAGCAACCAGCTGTGTTGATCCTCTCGTATTCAGCACACAGCCTTTCTGTGCTCCACAGAAAAAAGATCTCACTTTAGACTATGCTCAGTCAAGAGTGTTTTTCTATCAGGAATCCACAGGTGCAAGCTCTCCGGCTTTGGCTTTGCTCTGCATGAAAGCTAATTGCATACCCCTTGGATGACCATTTAGACCTGTGCCTCTTAACCTCTGCACCACTAAGAATAAGCCCTGTGTTCAGCACTACAGCACAGAACAGGAGCAAACTCACCTAATTACCGCTTCACATTTCCTCCTATAATGACGTCTTGCTACAATCTTCCTACTAACTACTCCCTCCTACCTCCCCAGGCAAAGGAGGTACCTTTCACCAGTCCAAAGGAGTCATTGCCCACTCCTCGCCTCAGGTCTCTCTTCTTAAACCCTTGGGTGGCTTTCTGGTGTAATAGAGTACTGGTCCAGTCCCCAGGCTTCAGGCAAGTATCTAAAGAAAAGGCATTAATACCTGGGAAGAAGGGATGGATACAACACCAGTAGGACTACATACCCAGCTATACGATTCTGTGAAAGGGTTCAGCCAAATGGGGCTCAGTACCTACAGCAGAAACATGGAGCGCACCAGGGATGGGTGACAGCTATGCACCGTGGCATGTTCCAGGGTCCTGATGATTTGACATGTGAGCGAGGACCTGAGCAGAGCACAGTGTGCCTACCATTCCATCCAAATACCTGTATTTGTTCACTGTTAATCAGGATTCAAAGGACAAATGCACACAGACCCGCAATGATGAAAACATCCCTCCCCTTCACCCTTGATTTAGGCTTAGCTGAGGAGTCTGGATTTAATGGACTACCTGGTTACACCTAACAGCAGAAGTCCATCATGGATTCCAGGTCCCTTTGGTGGAGGTATCAGGTTTTGCTTTGCTCTGCATGCAGTCCTCTGCAGAAAAGATAAATAAATAGTCTTTAAACCACTGCTAAAAGATTCTTTTCTGGTTGGTGTCAGCAGGTACAACAGAGTAAATGGTGACTGTGCCTTCATCAGCCTTTCAATTACAAAAACAGAGGAAAAGGTTCACTACCAAGCCTTTGCAGGGAACCATGCCACAGAAATTAAAAATTTGTGCCTTGCATAGTTATACTGTTGTAAAATTTGCTAAAATGAGTGTACTCTTTCTTAGTACCTGTTAAGAAAATGTGACTAACAAGATGGTAACCAACAAGAAGGAAATGAGGGAGATGGCTGTTAACGTATGTATAACGTATATATTAAGACATACATATATAATACAGGCAAGACTGCCAAACAACAAGGGATTCAGTTCATCACTGTCTCTTTTTTTTTTTTTTACTTTTTTAATATTAAAAAGCCAGCAGATAGGCTTGTCCGGGGAATTCACTGATGAAGTGGCTTCTCACAGATCTCACAGTATGGCCAGCTTTTTATGAAACCCTATGATAGCCCCAGCAAAAGGAGGTATTGTATTAGTACAGTGAAGGTGGAAAGAATGAAAAACCAGGCAACCACAAAGCTGTCTTGGGGCTACAGACCCTCTGAAAGCAAAAGATCATTGGGTTTTTTTCTACAGCAGAGCCTAGAGTGGCCCTACAGTAGTGTTTAATTTACCCGAATTTCATTTAGATGTCACAAGCATCCACTGCCCTTGAACAAGGGCCACGTCACACACAGAACTGACAGCTTCCACGGGGGTGTCTGAAGAGTGTCTTGGAGCTTGGGCTTCTCCAGCAATTACACTGTGATAAGAAATCGTATCTTGTAAACTTCAGCCCCAAGTAGCTGAGCATAGTTCATTTGTGACACTGTTTGTTTTCCTCACTGTAATTTTTCAGACAGTGTCATACTCTATATACTCACATTGCTGTAGCTTTTGGAAGCCTTAATTTTAATTGATATTTTACTGTTCTGACATAATTCTACACTGTTATTCAAATAATATATGTGCACATGGTTTTGTTGTAAATGTATACTCAGACACATCTGTTATAATATTGACTCCTCTCAAATTAAATTTTAGATATTTTTAATGGTAAGAATATCACTAATGTGTATTTATGGAAAGAAAGATATAGTTCAGCCTCCACTCTTCTGAAATAAACCATTATTTATTCTTTAAAACCATCATTCCCCACAACCGCTGTTTAATTAATCACTCAGTGCCTGTGCTCTGGGGATAGTTTTATTTCCTTTTTTTTTTTTTTTATTTTGAGTAAGCTCTGATATCTCAGTCAGTTTAACACAATACCAGTAGGTGGAGTAATGGTAAAGCAAATATCTGCTCCAGCTATTTATATTTATAAACGGCCATTTTTAATATCTTTTACCAAGATTTGCATGAACCAGTTGGATGTATGTCAGAAACACCTACACATACAAATATATATTACTTACATGCACACACTTAAAAACATAGAGATTAAAAGAACATACTTAATACCTAAGCAATAAAGCACTTCTCTGCCTTAAATCTAATATTCTATATCGTTTTCTTCATTTTCTGTATATTGGGTAGTACATATTTTGCAAATTGTGCTAGAAGCCCGAAACCCTGGATTCCCATCCACCTAAAAAGAACTGATCAGCGCCTGAAGGGAGTAAGGACTCACTGGCAAGTTCCACTTTGGTATTGAGGTCAGTTGAGATTTGAGAGACAGCTTTGGTTAATAGTGTCATGCCCTTGCCAACCCGCAGTTGTGTAGCATGCCCAAAGCCTTCAGTACACTGGATAGGAGCAGCGTTAGCGAGACCTTGGTCCTGTGTCAGGGTGGAGGATGGCTGTTGTGAATGAATGCACTTATGTAAAGAAAAAGTTTCTACGAATGCAGCTGCTATTCTTCCTCCTCTCCATTGCACAAAATTCTCCCAGCTACTCATCTGGACTTCAGATAAACACTAGCGACTTCCAAGCATTCAGGTAGGCAACAAAGCAGAGCCCTAATAAATGCATAACAGCCCAACATCACTGCAGCAGCTTAGTCTCCTAAAGCAGCAATTTTAAGCTCAAATTTAAGTCACTCCCATATGTGCTGTCGAAATACAGAAACTTTAGAAAATGAAACAGATATGCACTGAAAGAAATCTCATTTGGACTGCAGCCTGTAGTCTTTATTCAGGCAAAATCCCTACCAAAGTCAGCTGCAGGGTTTTTTTCTTTCTGATAAAACAAGCAGGCACAAGCCTCTCGGTCACTATAAGAAGAAAGATGTATTTATTGAGTCACTGCATTCAGATAAGGAGGAGTACAGTATACTTCTGTATAGCTATCTCAGAGTAATGTCTGAACCATAATGAAGACAACACATACGCTAATGCCAGTGTTAATTTTATAAGTAAGATGGCTGAAACTGAGCTTTGATTGTGTGCAAAAATCAAAAACTTGGTCAGGTTATCACTGTCATTCTTTAGCTATGAGATTTGCAAGAAAAAACATAAGTGCAGGAGCTTCAGTTTGCTCCTAGTGATCATATTAAATTGCAAATACTAACACAAAGGGAGAAAAAAAAGAGGACAAGATTTCCTCTGTAAAATTAATATAGGTCTAAAGAACTGTAAATATCAGTCTCAATATATGCACTACTGAGTATAGGTAAGGTTATTTCCCCTATCACCATTTGTTCTGTGCAGCTACTTGGAGATTATTAATATTAAAGAAATTCATTCTCCCCACCAAATCCACAAGTTCAAGAAAATATTTTCTCATATTCATTTTAAAATACTGAATCTGTCTGTACTGCCTTATTTAGGCCTAAACCACAACAATTGTTCAAGCTCATAATAATTTTACTATGATTTTGTTTGTAAATGACTTCTGATTCATCTGGGATTTTTTTATCCTTTTTGTATGCAGTATTCAGTAAACCAAAAATATCTGTACTCTTTCCCCTGCCAATACAAGCATTGCAGTATGATCATCTTCTTCTACCTCCTTATTTTTCTCTAGGAGAAAGGGGGAGATGCGCAGAATAACAGATATTTCAAACTAACCACCTATTTTCTGTCAGACAAAATATAGTCATAGCCCTGAAAACAAACATAACCTCAACTTATACCAGAGAAAACAAGTGAGCAAAAAATGAGTATAAAATATAGCACAATCATTCAATAAAAAGAGCTGTAAGATTAAGGGAGTCATGAATTAGCATGATCTCAAGAGATCACGCTCATAATATCTGACATGTTTTGACACGTATGGAAAGGGTAAATGAGTTTTAAAGCTGAAGAAGAAAGGAACATTTTACAGAGCTGTTGCCTAATTAGGGCCATATTCTTCAGGATGCTGAGCGCCTCTGGCAGCCCCTGCAGCCTCGCCAGCAAGAGGAGTGGTGGCTCTGGGGGGAACCCTGCATTAGAGGTCAGGCAGCCTCCAGCACCAGCCCTCTTTGGCAATCAACAAAGCAGAAGAGGAGGGTCCCCACGAAAGCCAAGGCAGCACAGGCAGGCGGGAGGCTGGGAGGCTGGGGCCATAGTAGAGGTGGATGTGTTGCACATGGTCAGCATGCCCTTTTCTCAAAAGGTAACCCCGATTCGCCCTCTGTACTCCCTCTCACGGGCTAGTATGTCAGCTGTTCATTTTTTCTTGCTTTGATGCAATAAAAAGTATGTCCATCTGGGGGAAAAAAACCCATACACCTTTTTTAGCAGATAAGTGCGTGAAATTCAGTTCACATCTGAGCCTTTGGAAAAAGAGAGTGTGGGGGAAGAAGCTTATATCTCACACACTAGCACTCATTCTTCGGCTGCCTCACATCTCATACATCTGGCAGAAAAGGACCTGCTACCTGAATTTCAGACTTGTCTTTTCCAAAGGAGACAAAAATGGCTTTCTTCTTCTTCAGTCCTTGTTTCTATCTTAATTGAGACCAAAATTGTTTTCTGCAGAGGCTTTTATTCCCGTCTCAGGAGGATTTAAACTGAACAGGAATTCCCCCAATTTTCAAAATGATTGCTTACTGTTACTCAAATGTTACAGGTCAAGACCCCAAGAAACGGAGATAATATTTTGGAAAAATCATATTTTCTGCTCTGATTTTCTAATTAGTCAATGTACTAGTCCCCTTTATTTTCCTTTCCCGCCCTCCT
>VFFE01007254.1:1486166-1575287 GCA_008921705.1 Burhinus oedicnemus | reverse complement strand
TTCTTTTTAAGCTAGCACAGTTTGGATTTTCACAGATTGTTTGGGAGAAGGGCATTGACCCTTTACTGCAGTTTTCTTTCTGCTCCCAAGGAATCCTGCCCATGGAAAAAAAAAATAATAATCCTGTAGCATTTATGGCAAGGGCCTTCTCCACTGATGACAAAAAAGATGAATCAGGTCAGTTTTGCACTCATCCTTAATCTAACTACAGTTTTCAGACCAGCTGCTAGTTTGTCATTCACAGTTATCCACAGTATAAGGTTGGGAGGTCTGACATGAGGGGTTAGGGGATGATTTAGCGTATGAATTTGACCTTTTGATATGTTGCTTGATGTTTCTGAGTCTAGAGAGCCCCTTTGCATAAATCTTAGCTGATGCTACCTAGAAAGGTAAGTTTACAATATAGTCCCTTCTGCTGGTGTTATTTTGTAAAACTGCATCCCATTTCAGTGATTGCTGGGTGCTGTGTCTCTCTGTTACGGTTTGCAGCATTTTATACATTAGTCCCTGGGCTCAGAGCCATGGAGAAGAGAGAGTTTGGAAAGCAAAAGCAGAAAACGAAGTGGGTCTTAGTCAGATTTGCTGTGAGGCAGAAATCAAGGGCCAGTCTGGAAGCTCTTGACATAAAAAGAGACAAGAGAAAGTAAAGTGGTGGCAGAGCGGCATGTATAAAAACCAGACCACTTCTGAGAACTTGAATATACTGCAGGTGAAATCCAATATTTAGCTGAAATGTGTTGCTTCCCTAAAAGAGCTGTAAAAAACTAACACAGAGATCTGCATGCAAATCTTAGGCTTATAGATTAATTCAGGTAGGAAGTGACCTTAGGAGGTCATCTGCTCTGACCTTCAGCTCCGAGTTATGCATTTGTGAACAGGCATGCAGTGAATACTATATCCTTAACCAAGTGTCCTGGACTAAGAAAAAAAATCAAACATCACCTACTAAAATAGCTTGACATCTGAAAGGTAAAGAATGTATCTAGCAGTAACTAACATAGGTATTCATTACACTATCACTTCAAAGCACAGCCTTCACATGTTAGCAGCAGCCTTGTTACAGCCTTGCCTTATCTGCCTTAGCACTAAATCTCAAGTAACATGCAGAAAAATGAACTACAGCAATGCTTCGGTGGTAAGGGGATCAGAGGAACCCTAAAGAAAGATGTGAGGAAAAGTCTTTAGACTTTTCCTAAATTTTCTATAGTGAACTGCAAAACATGCTATAGCAAGAAATAAGATCCCTACAGAGTCCATGTAAATGAGAGTTCTAAAAATGTGTGCTAGGTACCAGAGGATTTGTTCATTATTAAACTTGTATTGTGTTTACCTGTGTAGTGCAAGATTGAAGAAGACTTAATTGCATACTTTGTCCTTGCCCTCTGACCTTCCTGTTAATTACATTTTGCTATAGTAAGAATTAGATGCACCATTTTCTCTTATTTCCCTAGGACTGAGACAGTTATTAATTCCTAATAAGCTTGCTTTTTCCATCTGCAGAAGGCTATATTTTCTTTTCATTGCATGCACAGTACTCCCAGAAGCTTTTAATTTGCATATATTGAAGATCACTTCACACATTTAACACTTCCAAAGTAAACTTGCTTAGAGCCACCATGTGGCTGTGCTCTGAGGTTTAATCTCCTCCTGGTCTGTAATCATAACACCCACAGAAATTAGCAAGATGAGGAGGAGAGGTATATGTGTGTGTATATATATCCTCACACATATATTGTGAGCATGAGTGTGCATGAGGAGCATGGCTGCCTGGTAGCTTCACGGAGGTTCATTTTTTGAAGTGTTAAATGTAAAGACTGATCTTCAACATACTTTCCACTCTCCCTTATATGGAGCTGTTATTGCCGTGTCGTATGGCTTAGTTTCCAACAAAGATGAGGTTCTTTCCCGAATCAGTGAAGATTTTTTTTTTAATCTTTGAGAATGTTCTTTTTATTTCAGGTGGGATGCTAATTGAAATTATATTCTACTCCCATCCTCACCTACTAGCTTAATAGTCATCATATTGTGCAAATTATTTTTAATACCTTGAAAAATTCATTAAGTGAACAAAAGATCCTGACATAAGTCATAAGATTTTTTTTTCCTCAAATGTGAAGTTAATAAAAAAGGACTCTAGAATATTAAGGTCTACTTTTCAAGCCACCTTTCTTCCCATTTTAAAGAAGGGCCTTTCTGCTTATTTTCAGCAAATTTAGACACTAAGCTCTGACCAAAGGTAATCGTTAAACCAGAGGAGTTTAACATGCGTGAACCTCCCAGAAAAAAAGGAGATTTTCAGGAGACTTGTTTTCTTTGTTAAGAGCACAGAAGGCAACAGTTAAACCTCTTCTGAGATTTCAAGCAGGGTAAAAGCTACCATTTATAAGAGGACTTCTGTCCTCAGAAAAGTCCCTGCCATGTAAGCAAGTAAGACTGGATAGAGAGGGAAAGAATAAGTACAGCCTATGTGGTGACAGTGGAAGCATCGTGCCCTGCTGGAGCATGTAGAAGTGCTAGAAAGGCTGAACATAAGTTGATGTCACAAGCACAGCTCAATTTCTCTGGACCATCAAGCATGAAGGAATCCCGTCTTCCTCAAAGTTCATGGTGGTTCTGCAGTGCTCGGATATTCAGCTGGGGTTATGTCCATATGTCCTCTATCTCCTCACTCCAATGAACCAGAATTATTATCAGGCTCCCCTGTTGACAAGAAAAGACTTTCTGACTTTTCTTTCAGCTTCTCTCACTGTCCAACTCCAATGAGATTTGGAATTTGAAGGAATCGATCCAGTAAAAGCCTGCAATAAGATGGATTTGGGGTGAGGGAATAATTCCTGTTTTGTGGTTATCAATGAGAACAAAGCAGCAGAGTAACAGACAGATCCATTTATTCTCCCACCAATACATTTTCTCCAAGACTTCCCCAGCACAGAAAGCCATGTTAACATAGTTTCCCACTATGGCACTTCTCACACTGAAAAGGTTTGTGGTCAGAGATGGATCATCATGCTGCGCAGGTTCATGCAACCAGCAGGAAGACACCCAGTACCCGTTACGAATAACCAGAGTGATCAGCCTGTGTTCTGACATGGCATACCAGTGTAACCTTGGACAAGGCTTTATGAAAAATAGCTAAGTCAAGAGAAAGACCAGGCGTAAACCTCATCTCAGCCCCCCATGCACATGACGCCCCTTGGCTTTGGAGCTGCATTTTCACTTGGGTCCATCCAGCCCCTGGCTGAAGGGACACTGCCTCCCTGGCCAGACACTGGCTAGGCCTGGGGCAGCACCTAGGGGTGGACGGGCTGTGATTGACCCTGTCACCATCCCCTGCCCAGCACAGCTCGCCTTGCTGGGGGCTGGGGGACAGGGCTGGTCAAGGAAGGGAAGGCATCACACCAGCTCTACCCACAGGACCCCATCAGCAGTGCGCCTGGCATGGTCACAGCTCCATGTACTATTCAAATCCACATTAGTTCAAAGCCATTTGTGAAATTACTGACATAGGGAATTTAGTTCAGGTTAACACTTGACAGACTTGCAATAGCAAAAGAAAAAAATTTACCTTTTTTTAGAAAAAGCTGTTTTCCTTTACAGTTAAATCTGGTTTTGCACATAGCGCAACTATCTAAATCTGCATGTGCCTCTTTACAAGGCATTTATTTTCTACTTAGTTGAGATTTTCAAAGATGACTACTCGGTCAGAAATCAACAGCATTCTCCACAGACAGACATAACTAAGTCATTATGTCATATCTTTTAATTACTTTTGATGCTATTTTTCTCAAGTTGCTCTAGATTCATCCAGTCTACTTGAGTGGTGTGTAAAATTATCCTTTCCAAGAAGTCATGGGCAACTGCAACAGAAAACTGCTCATCCTTCCCAAAACAATGTGCTCTCAGTACATGCTTGACTTGAAGTCTAGTGGGATTGAACATATGTTTAATTGCTATTTTATGTGAACTCGCACCCTTGGTAGCTCTCAAAATTTCATGGGCATGTACTTGTCTGGCTGTGTTGAGCAGAAGTGGTGGGAAGACTAAATAAACCAAAAACCAGTGAAACTTCTCTTCCTTTGTTACATTTAACTGCAAAGAAAACCTCCACTTAGATATAACCAAACATTTCATAAACAATCACTTGTTGGCTGATTCTGACACTGCCATGAAAATCCTTCTACAGCTCATTTTAGTAAAGGACCATTCTTATTCAAGCTATTTATCTAACTTTACTAAACACCCCACCTTACCATAAATGGTTGATTAACCAAAACAGTTTGTAATACAGTAACATCCCAGGTATGCACTAGAGGTAAAGCAAGACATAATGCATTGCAAGACCCTGTAGAAGAGTTTATGGCTGTTTCCAAGAGGCAGCAAAAATAGCATGTGTTGGCAGTGAAAAGTTTTTAGACATATGGGAAGAAGTGATGTGAAATATAGTAACCTCCCCAGGGTTTCTACAGAGCTTACTGAGTAAAATAATGCACTCTAATAAAGAATATACATTTTCTTCATTGACAACTGTCTTCCAGAAATTTTCAAAGCATGTATGATTTTCCATTTAAATCTACGAGTTAACAATAAATCTAAAAAATCATTCTACAAGGCTTTTTAAAACATATGACAAATGTAGAGGGATTTTAAAACCTACTTGACGGTTGTATGTATACTTCATGTTATAGAGGAGCATCTAGCAACCTAACGTGATAGGATCTTGAAAATTAATTAAACCCTTGGCCTTTCTACTATGACTTTCAATCACTGTCTAATGTAGTGATCATATTCTGTTATGTGACTGAAGGAATTCACTGTTTTTTTCCACTAAAACAAATTTCTGTGTAGTTAATCAAACCAGCTACACTCAAAGCAGTTTGCTTGATTTAGTCTGCAATCCACAATGATCTCTGAAAGGTTAGATTCAAGAAATTTCCAATAATCTGTGACATTTTATCATGGAAAATTAGGCTGAAGCTACCAGTTCTAATAGGCAAGAGAACAACACAAAGTTTGGTATTTGGTACAGCAGCATAGCAATTAATGAGCATGTGAACATACTACTACCATTATTGCCTAAGCCCTCCAGGCTTTTTGTTTTGGTATGGAGTTGTTTGTTGTTTTTTTTTTTAGTTCATTCATGGGTGCCATCATAAACTTTGCAGCTGGAGGCCTCAGCACTAGGTTAAGAATTGCATAATGTAACCAAAATTGTCTCTACCTTTGTCATTTACTGCACACAGTCTTAAATCGAAACAGGGGTGTTAAAGATTAAAAGCAGAACGAATGGTCTTTTAAAGCCAGATAAGCTAAATTATTATAAATTATACATGTCTCAGTCCAAAATCATTAATTGCTCTCAGAGTATGAGATTAAAAGACAAAAATAACCTCATTAGAAAGGATTTACAGTGGGGAGACAAATTATTTGTGCTCAGAGCAAGGCAGGATTGGATCTGAAGCACAAGACAGTGCATTGGCAGCAATGTTGATAATCAGGAATGTTAACTAGTACAGCTTTGCCATAAACTATTCATAATTGTGTGAAGAATTGCTGCAAACAATTTGGATCTTGTTTGGATCTAGTATCTTGTTATCTGAAAACTTAGCGCACTTGGCATTCTCTGAACAAAAGGAATGGTTAATTATGAGCTTTCAGATATTGCTATACCTGTATGTAAAGCAGTGAATTTCAACAGCAATTTTAAACTAAAGCATGTATATTTATAAGCAACGCTTACGTTACATTTGTGAAGGGAATACTGAATAAAAGGTAGCTGCTGTACTGGGGTTGGATGATTTCTTAGCCATCAGCAGGGAAGCTGCAAAATAATTTTAACTGAACTGAGCACTCAAGGGTAAATTCAGCTTTCAGTTACCCAAGTGTAATGCCGGTGATTTGCATTCAAGAAACTGTGGGTAGAATTTGGCCTCAAGGAAGTAGCTTCTGTTAGTGCCATAACCTTTGTTTTACAGGGAGTAAAACATTTGGCCCAGAGCAGAAACACACCTCTTGTAAACCAGGTAAGCAAATGGGCACAAACCTGCTCAAGACATCACTAGCATAAATCAGAAATAATTTCATTTCCATTTAAAAGGAAACCGACACTGTATGAAACAGAAATCTGCGCATATTTGTTCTCATTCTGGTCTCACAGAGGGATTTTGGATTGCATTCCTTGGATGAGTGACCCAGGTCTGTCTTCTTCATTCAAATTCACTTGTAATTTACCTATTAGGTGCTGATGGTTGCAATCTAAAGAATTTATTGCTAGATTTCTTTAGAGATTAAATCCTCTAGCATATCTGCTTCACCCACACATGGCTACAGCAATACTGCTCCATGCTAATATCATTGATATCTCTGCTTTGGTTAAAAATCTTAGAGCAGTGCCAGAACTAGTCACCTTCCTGAACTTTTTCACCTCTCTTGATGAAAGACAAAAATTTGCATATATTTCCAGAATAGTATACCTGCATACCTGTTTGGAAAGTATGCCTTCTGAGTGGAGGACCTTGGGCCTGGTGTAGCTCACGCCACAGTGTGCTACCTTGTGTTCCCATTAGAACCGGAGCCCTTCAATCTCCCTCCACCTTCATTTCAACAAAAGTGAAAACATTTCATATGCACCAAGGGTATGCATAGGATACTGTATAACATCCAGCTGTGGATTTCAATGAAGTTTCATTTTTAAAAAGAACCTATCTTGCACATTAAACTGCTATAGTAAACCACAAAACAAACTTTTGCTTGATTGGAGCAGGATTTCCATATGACTATCATCAGCCTACCAGTAATGTCCTTGCCTAAAAATTATTTAAATGTGACACTGTCAAATAGAAAAATCTTGGGGAGTAATCATAGCCTTAACTTTAGTGCATTAAATTATCAATGCCAAAAATGTGTCCAGGAATACATTTTAAAATTCTATTTTAGTGCAAGATTGTTTACATTTCTGGTGGTGTCTATGCTTTCACCATTATTATTCTGTTCTGCATTTTCATAGGCTCAGTCGGCCATTTGCAGCCCAACTTATGCTCACTGCACAACACTATGGTAATAAAAGATTTAAGAGCAAGGCTGAAGAAGCTCAGTGTACTCTTTGCCCCTGCCTATGGCCAACTGGCAGAATAACTTGTTGGTCCAAGGACAGCCAAGCCACATTAAATCTATTGTGTATTTTTATTGCTAGTTCTGGCCAGAAGGCACTGTATGAAGATGACATCCGTAGCCTTATCTAAGTGAAGCTCCATTAGGAATGAGTAACAGAAATATCCCTGTGGGCACACTTCCCCTTGCTAGCATGCTGCCTAAACTTCCAACTCAAAATTTAGCTGGTATTGCTGTATTTATCACGTTAACTACAACGCAAACACTTAGCTAATTATGCTAGCACTTCCTCCTTATTTCCTCTGTTTAAATCACCTGTAAAAAGAAGTTAAAACATCTTTTGATAATCATTCTCTAGTTTTTCTCTAACACTGATAATCTGTGCAAGCATATGGCTTAACTGTCACAAGGATTTTACGCAACCTCAAATGCTGTTGTGCATATTTGTCTCCTTTCCCAACTCCTATCTGACGTACAGGTAAGGCTTTAGGTACTAACACAAGGAATGAGTTGGTAATCTGTTGCAAACACATGGAGGAGTATAAATGGTCCAAAGAGGTGTTAAGATTCAAACCAGTTTGAAAACAATGAAAATAGATCTACAAATATTACAATTTTTTGTTTTAGAAAATCTTTGGACAGCAAATAAATGGATATTCTATCTGTACAGAGCTAGGCAGCCATAATATAGAAAAAAATTATCAGAAACTTTAATTTTATTGGGATCTCTGGACTCACTACTGCATTATAAAAAAAAAAAAACAACAAACCACGACAAAACAATGCCAAACAATACTTCAGTCTTTCTATTACCATGCTAGAGAAATAACAATAAGGTATTTTCAAGTTACTCTAAAAAGTACCACAAACTAACTGTCTTACAAAAGCTTTAATACTTGTATCAATATGTTCATGAATGACTGAACTTAGGGTAAACAGAAATGAAGTTTGCATTTCAAATTCAAAAGCAAAACTCTCAAAGCAAATTTTGCATAAAATTTCAGCCTTAGAGGCTAAGTAGATGCATATTCTCCTGCTAAGTTTCTTTCCCAAGCCAAGGGCATATCTTGCTTTCAAACTTAGAGTACAAATAAAATGTTTTCATGAATTCAAATCATAATCATCCAGTCCCTGAGAACTGAAGAAGCATCAATTTGTCTTGTTTATAGTCTGTTCTAAAGCCATAATATTCCCATTTGAAGGAGATGCATCATCTGTGAAGAGACCATCTAGTCCCCATCTAGTTCATCATTCAAGAACACGAGCATCCTTCCATTTTCACTAAGTTGCACAGTTTCTCACACATGCTTTGTAATACATTTCTGCGAAAGAAAAATCTACCACTGAGAATCCCGGCCTACTGAAATGGTCATCTGTCCTCCACTAACAAGTTGGTTTTGTACTGGCAGAGGAACAAAATTTAGTTGGTTTCTTCCCGTTTGTAACTAATGCAATCCCATGTGCTTCACCACAAAGACTGGAAAACTTGGTTTCAGCTGACAAGGGGGCTCCAGCTCGCCAGGCTGACTGGTTCAGCCAGCACACAGCACTGATCCCTGGGCAGTCAAGTATAAATTTGGCTAAAGAGGTTTCTTCACGTGCAAGGAGGCAAAAATATGCATCCACTTTTTCCAAAGCACAGTGAGCTAACCATTTACTGCTCAGCTCCTGCCTTGAGAGCCCAGCCCTGGGGGGCATCTCCAGCTGGGGGGCAACCTGGGCAGCTGATGCCTATGAAGGCACTGAAGGGACACGCTTCACCTCAGCAGCTTCCTTGCTCAGCAAGACGGATTAGCCCGAGCTGAGCTCTGGGAGGCTGTAGGTGCTAGAGCTGGCTCATTTAAAGCTAGGGGAGGCACCTTCGCTTGCAGCCCACTCACTTGGGTGCCTGCAGTGCAGAAGTTCTCTGAAGATGGCTGTGTTTTTCAGGATGACTGTTATTTTTCTATTCTGCTCGTTGATACTTAAATAATAATTAAGCATGAGACAAATCACTTCAAGACCAAAAAGGAAAGCAGTATATCACTTTTATTCAATACAATAAATACAATGAAAAGGAACTATTGCTGTCTCTCTTAGTTTTCCCTCATATATATCAGCTGTCATTCCTTGAGCTTTAAAGTGCTTGAATAATAAACCTGCACAGAATTGAATTACTTCAGTAGCAAGTTGATTAGTTCCCACATCCAATAAAATGTCTGTGGTATCTCATATATTTGGCATTTAATGTTGTAATTAATAAGTCTTGATCATGTGCCTCTTACAGCCACAGGTCAGTGACAACAGTGACATTCCCTTTCTCAGCAGGAAATTGAGCCTCCAAGACATTTTCCTAAGACACTTTCAATTATGATAAATTGTCAGATTTGCTTCAGTCATTTTGGAAACTACTTCAAGTATATCTTCCCAGGTAAAAGCAGTACCAAGATATAAAGCAGCTTTTTTTCTTTTCCCCCTTTGTGCAAATCACATTTTGGGGAGTATTTCAGATTTTTTAGGGTCATTATAGATTCCCAAATGAAAGGCGTGCTTTGAAATGAACGGATCTCAAGTACATATCTTTCCAACTTAATCTAGCATTTCCAATAGTCGGCCAGATACCAAATTGCTTTAAATCTGTATAGCTCCATTGATTTCAATAGGTACATGTTCAATTTATTCCACATAGGGATTTGTCCCTTTACTTTAAAATGCTTAAAAGGCAATGTTGCAAAAGCATTTATACTCCTTTTCTTTTTAATGATGTATGCAGGAGATTATTTTTTTTAACCTTAGTTTATTAAATATCAGGATCTTATTTGCTCCATTTTTTCATAGCCATGTTGAGCGTATGCAGGGCTGATGATGAAAACACTAGTGGACATAGAAGTGCGGAACAGGTAGAGGCATTTTTATGAGTTATCACCTAAAACGGGAGATCAAGTCTAGACAAAAGGTTGGGGAAAAAAGGAAAGCAAAAAGTAGCAATGTCATGAAACCAACATTACTGTAGTTACTTCTTTGGCACCCACAGTAAAGGTACACTTGTTTTTCCTATTTGCGAGGTTACCAAGGTCATCTTGTTTACATAAATGTAGTTTTAAAATAATGCTCCTGCATATAAAAAAATTTAAATACTGAAGACTATTAACACTAATACTAAGGCTATTAATTTCTAATTGTTAGTAAGAGCAAAAGGTTGCAATAAAAAGGGGGAGAAAACTTTGCATCTAACGCCTCTGCTGCAATATGCCAAGGGGAGAGGCAGAGGGAGAGGAGGAAATAAAGCATCCTTAATGTTTGCTTCCCTTGCCTGGAACTTTGTTCAGTTACAGTCTCTGATCAAGAAATGTTTCCTCTGAATTGAAGAAAAATGGTTGACAACTCTCTAATTATCAACCTGGCTGCACATACTCAACATTTACCATCCCACCTTGCTGTTCATGTGTGTAATGCTGCCAAACCTGACATTCACACACCATGGCTTAGACTTCAAGATATTATTCATTTTAAGAAGTAACATAGTTTGGGTCCTCTTCATTTCTGTCCTAGTTTTTCTTTTAGTCTTCAGGGAGTGACTTTATCAAGGTTTTCTTTCTTTACAACCACAAGAGCTAGAAACTTATTTCAGTTAAAGCTGAAATTTTTATACAGTCATGTGTCTGCAAGAGCTGGGATGCTAAGAGAAAAAGGAATATGAAATATCATGAGACCTGCTGTTACTGCAATAAACAGTAAGAACTTATAAGACAGTATAACACAACACAAAATAGTCATACTTTCCTCAAAAAGAAGGATCCCCCAAACTTCAGGAAGCAGGCTATTAGTCGTCTAAGTTTTACAGACTAAAACCTTATTATAGAGAGCTTAGTGCTTTGCCCAAAACCATAGAGTCAATAAAAAAAAAAAATACTTGGAACTAAAGGTCTTCAGGCTTATTACCTGCTGACTGGGAGTGAAAATGCTGTCTCTAGCTCTCAGCCTCTTCCTTTAGACATGGAGTCAATATCCCCTGAGAAAATAATATCTGTTGTTTGTTTTAGGAGGCAACCGTAGGTGCTGGAGATACCAAGCACTGAGAAACAGCAAGTGAGGGAATCCAAATCTTTGTAGTGGAGGCTGAGTTACTGCACCCCACCACAGTTTTGAGGCACCTTCACATGCCTCTTCTTTCTTACGTCAACACCATGTAGCAAGGTGTGGGGTGAAGACCTTGCAGTTAGCACCCCCTCACACTGGTAACCCCAAATGGCGTGAGCCGAGGCTGCACATACCAGCTCAGGTTCAACCGCAGTCAACTATTGCGCCAGGCACTGTGCCTCAGTGACAAAACTATTCTGCTTCTGGACGGTAGATGGGAGACACAGTAACCTCCACCTCGTCTGACTGTAGAGTTAGCTTGTGCAGAACCATTGCTGACAGTGCAGGTATGTCCTCAGTCTTGTATCTCAGAGGACACTAAAATTTAACACAGAAGCACATGCATTGCAGCTAGGGTTCATGCATTTTTGAACAGACAGCAAAAACTCATTTTAGACCAAAGAGCGTCACCACAATTTCCTCGTGTGCTCTAGTATGTACAAAACGGGCACAAGTTCTTGCATCTTTTACTGGTCTCAGATCCTTCTCTATATTAAAAATACTACACAGTGAAGAGTTTTTTTCCCCTCATTCTCTAGTGAAAAAATTTAGCTGTTATGTGTGTTCAAGATGACCTCCCACCTCCTCCAGATTCTGCAGTATACTTATCACTGCTCCTGAGAGGTAGTCATTGTACTTTATAAATGTGAACAGTAATTCATTTAGCAAATTAAAAGGAAAAAAAAAAGTAAATACACTGCTGAAACACTTTAAAAAGAATGATATTTGTATTACATATTGGTAAGAAACATTCAGAAAATTTGTAGGAGACTGAAACCAAATATCTCCTTGGAAACAACCAGTAAAGAACATGGACACCAACGTTAAACAATTCCAAAGAAATTAAAACAACAACAAAAATATTTAGAAGGACAATCGCTAAAATGATTAAAAAGGAAATGAGATAAATATCATAGACTGGATACAATACAGACAGAGCATAAAGAGATGAAAGGCAAATGAGTAAAAGAGAAAAATAACATGGAAAACATTGACTATAACAGCAGGAAAACATGAAGAAGAAGCAGCAAAATCTCCTTTTCCACCCTCATCCTTGTAGGTAAACAACCTGACTGTGATGCTAAGATCCCACAATTCTGATCTGCAGCAATTATACCCAAAGGTGATATTAAAGGAATTCCTATCCTTTGCCTTTATAATGTGCTACTTTCTAATCTGTATGATTTGTATTAAATTCATATGATAATCTGACTTGTTTAATATCTCCTGTTTCTAACACACAGAATCTGGTAAATAATTTTTCATGGTACAAACTACAATAACTAAGAGAGTCTCCATCTGCTAACTCTCTAAATATATTGGTTATTTGTTGTTTAAAAAAAAATCCCACCCACAAATGAAATGACTTCTTGAAAATGAGGAAAGCAGAAACTATACACAGGCTTCTGTTCAATCTAAACCAGAGATCTGGCTGTTGCATCCAGACAAGCTCATTAATGTAAAACTCATCAGGCATAAAAGAAATGTATAAAGGAGCTACTTAAAAATGTGAGCAATCACAGTCCTCACTGGCTGTGCACGAGGACTGTCCTTTCTTATATGAAAAGCAATTCCTGGTGTCATTCAGACACAGATACTTCTCACAACAAACTTTGTCCACACAGAGTCATTTCGCGTTCGTTTCACCCACACCAGAGATACCTTCATCACATCAATCTTCACTCACTGCTTTGTCATAAAACCCCTGACTCACCTCTATTCATCTCACTTGTCTCACTCTGACTAGCAGGGACTAGGAATTTTACTGCGACAAGCATATTCAATGGAAATAAAAGTGTCTTGTCTAACCTGGGTGCTTTATACAGGAGAATCTCTATTATGTCAATGTTTTATCTTTTCTTTTTCAGGATGGAAGGACGGAAGATCTGCTCTGGAGGCCACTCGATCTGAAACAAGACGCATTGTCTTTTTAAACCAAACCATGCCTCTTCATTTTGAGTTGGATCCACCACTACTCTGTTTTCCGGAGCTGTCACGGCACCTCAGGGGAGCAGTAGTTTGCTCCTTCCAGAGCTCATCTTTTCCCTGTAGACACCTTTGTTGAGCTACAGGTACATTTACACACCACAGCATCCCCTCCAATTAAGCTGTTAAACACACCATCTGAGTCACAAGACTACACTGCCTGATGAAGGATGTAGTTTGACCCCAAATCTGAGACAAAGGAGACAAAGAGCTGAATTTCAGTTTTCATAAGGCACTGCTCCCACTCAGGCAGGCACAGTGTAATGTCCAGCCTAAAAACTTTTGAAAGTTCAAGGTTTTTTAGAATTTTCTGTTCTAAGAAATATTTTTTTTTCCTCTCAGTCCAGGAAAAATGGAACATTGAAATCACAGCTTTTCAAACTCTTTCACACCACTTGGTTACCATCCAACTTTCTTGCCTGTACTGCCATTCACAATGCTCCTTTAAGACACCCATCCTTTTCTGTCCCTTCCACCCTCCCAAAACCTACCCATTCACTTCTCACCCCAACCTTCTCTCTCTTGCCAGCAGGACTCCCTGGGGGTTGAAGCAGCCACGGTCAGCAACTGTGGCTGCCCCTTAGCCTGAGTTAGAGCTCTGAGTCAAAAACAGAGTTAAAAATCTTGGTCCCAGCCTGCTGGGAGAGAAGGGAAAGCGGTTCCCTCCCACCCCCAGATTTGGGAAGATGACTAGAATGAAGGAGCCGGAGTACGAGGCAACCTATTAGAGGTACTCTCACGGCGGGGAAGCAGATGTCCTATGGGCTGAACCTCAGCTGGTTGCAGCGTGAAGAGAAACCGGCACAAAGAAGAGGCAGGAAGGATGAAGTAATTGCTGATCTTTACAAGCCCTATGTAAAATACCATTCATAATGGTGATGACAGTCACTTTCTGCACACAGGCACAAAGGGCCTTTTCTTCCATGGCACTCTGACAGTTTAGGCAGGAAGAGAGAGGTGGCTAGTGGAAGTAAATTGTCAGCGATCTGTCACCAAAGAGCAGATTGCTTTTCCTCTCCTGAATTTTCCCTCCTGAGTTAAGATTAGTCTCTATTGAAACCTAGGGTTCTCTTCATCACTGGCCAGCACCCACAGAGATGAAATTTCTTTATCAGATCTTTCTAAATAACTAGTTGAAGCTCAAATCATTCTGACCTTAGGAAGAGGAGGAACGGTTGATGCCAAATACTGAAGAACAAAGCATGCTGTAAAATAAAGCTCCATAACGAAAAATCATTAAACCTAGTTTTCTACATGCAGGCTGCTGTAGTACAAATTAAACCCAATGCAATCACAAGGGAATTAAGGCCAATAAAATTATCGTAAATAAATTACTAGTCTTAAAACTACTTCGATTAGTCTATATTTAGCCACGTGTATAATAACAGAAATTAATCTGAGAAGAAAAGATTCAGTTACACATGAAATGCTGCAGAGTACCAGGAGTTTCTGAAAGCAAGGGAAAGTCTCCATTGTTTTATTTGACTTTGTTTTGATAATCACTTTGCTGTTTACCCAGGTATAATGTCATCTTCTTTGCAGAATACTAAGATCCATGCGGAAAACAGAAATGTCTGCTAATTATTTCCTTCTAAAAGCAAACAAGAGAATGAAATGTCTTGTATAATTGAATTTGAAAAATGCCAAGAAAGTTTGTTCTCTTTACAGCCAAAGTTAAAGCAAATTATTTTGGTGAGGGCTGAAAGAGGGGGCAGGGGGAACCCAAGTTCCCATTTAATTTCCATGTGCACACACATTTTGTCTTTAGTTGTCAAAAGGCAGCCTTTCCATACCAGGCTACAATAAATAGATGAAAAAAGGCAAAGCCTCTGTCACAGCAGCTCTGCCTTTGTTCTGTATTTGCGCAATGCCCAGAACACTGAAGCTCTGGCTTCTAAGCCAGATATAAATAAACATGGAAGGAAGTGAAAGAATAACATGAGAGAAATCAAATAAACGGGTAACTTCAAAGAAGAAATAAAACTGTATTTATGCTGTTTAACCCTTACTTGTCTAGCTCTTTATGCTGCCTTAGGAAAAAGCCATTTTATTACAAGTCAGCAATATTTGCAATAGCCTTCTTTACAGCACTTCAAAGATAGCACCAATGGAACATTAAATACATACGTATTTATATTGCAATCACACTCTGTAACATAATAGCTCAGTTTTTTCGCAACGGAGCATGGCCCACTTTTACACAGCAGAGCCCACGAGACCCCTGAGTTATATAGGTCAATGTATTGAACTTTTTAAAGTATTGACAAGGAATCTTGTCATTTGTTCTCACCAGGCAGCGTGGCAGTCTTTGATATCAATTTATAGCCTCCAGAAACCCAAAATGTCTACTTGATCTCCAAGACAAGAATGAGAGCAAGGTGCCAGCCCACCTGCAGGAGAGGTCTCTGCCGGTGGCCGATGAGCAGCTGCTCACCAGCCCCAGCCCACCAGCCTCTACAGATACCCTGCCTCACTGACTGCACCCTGCAAAGTTGAATCAGACCCTTGTAGCACGGCACAACCAGGACACACCTTTCTGCAAAAATTGGCTGTTCTTATCCCTTTCAACGCAGCAACAGCCAACAACTGAAAAAAACCTGCTGATGATTTTCTTGAACTGGAAGACTCTAACTGCAGCAATAGCATTCTCTTGAAAACGACCCACTACTCATGGAAACAAGACCTAACAAGCTTGCCTAGCTGGCTTCTTTGCAGAGGTATTTGCTTGATACATAACAACATGTGGCAATTAGATCTGTGTAACCAGCCAACCAACCACATTGTGTTGTAATGAAGGAGGTAAAAAAACTTACAAATACACCAACTTCATTTACATTCAACAGGGAATATTATGAACTGATATGTAAGACAGAACAGAAGAGCAAATACTGTCCATCCGGAGCAGAGTTTGTGCTACGTGGTATGGGTAGATGTGTAAACAATATTGGTTTTATTGGATTAGTACTTTTCAATTGGAGATAGCAGAAAGAATTAATGGGATAGCTGTGGCCATCCACATATTTTGTATCACAATATCTTAAGCAGCAGTTTCAGATTTTGCTGTGCTTTAGCTGCTTTGCAAAAAAGATAACATGAAAACATAGATAAAAGAATGAAAGATGCCTGCATTCATAAGGGTGTATAGATGTTTTTTGTGAAGGTATGGCAGGAAAACTTTGTGAGGTAATTGTACCAATATTTCTAAGAAAAGGCAGAGCTATGGAGTACATATATATTGGTATTGCCATTTTAGAATGTCATGTCCCCTGACGAAGAACTGCATTCATGACAACATGCAAGAGAGTTAGAAAAAAAAGACACAGTAATATCTCCGATTTTACCAGATGACTGGAAATCTACAGACAGGAAAGGTTAAAATGTCACAGTGGAATTTTTTTCTGCAGAGGAACCTGGCAGAGGAACTTTTGCTGTTGGTACAATTGCTGATGTGATCTGGAAAAACTGACATGAGGTTCCAATAGAGTTATTCCCAAATCATCCATGTGCAAAGAAAGCATCTGTGTTCTGTTTTCACCAGACCACAGTGCTAGTAAGCTAGGCACCAAAGAAAGGAAAAGCTGTAGCATCATCATGTTGCATTGAAGACAACAAGGCTATTTCAGAAGACAGCAAGCCTGATATTAGTTCATATTATAATCAAAACAAATCAAGCATGGACAATTTGGATCACCTAACCAGGCTTTATACACACAAGAGGAAAATTTGGTTGTAGCCAGTGATAATATGATTCTGATGGGCTGTGCTGAATGCCTACATTCATCATTTAGTATTCAGAGTTCCCAGGCTCAAATTCTGCAATGTCCTGTGATTGCTGCTAGTTTCTGTAGAAGTAGTCAACAACTTAGCTAAATAAAGGGATGATAATCCAGAAGCTTTTTAAGCTACAGCTTGTATTGGATTTCAAGCATTTGGGATGGAAATACCAACCTGCTTGCATCTGTTGCACTCCTTGAACAGCAGAGATCAACAAAGAATTAACACTGTCACTTGTAACCACACAGTAATGACAGAAAAGTGAAGATATCCACCCAAGTATCATATATATATATAAAAAAAAAGTTTATGACATTTGTTGCAGAAATATGAAATAGACTACATAGCCTGAATCACGGAACAGTTCAACATGCAGAGATACATAAACACAGCCACAAAATCAGTTATAAAAAAAAAAAAAGACAGCTATAAAATATAGGTCTGCATTCATCCTGGATTACAGCAAAGAGAATAAGCCAACTATTTTGGCCCTATGGCTAAAAGGGAGCATGACAAATAGCAATAAAATAATCTATATGAGAAAAAAAAATAGAACTAAGGAAAGAAATGAAGATAGACACATAAGAGATGAGAGAAGAAGGTGATAAATGAAAGAAAGGGCAAATCAAAAACCTGCACACAGAACTTTCAGCTTAGCAAATCTAAACGAATGTCTTTGGGTTTTCCGTATTTACCAAGGAAACCCTGCTGAACCTTTGAGATGAAAAGACTGCTAATTTGAGCATGGGAAGTATATTATATGCATAAATAGTCTGAAGGAAACAGTAGAGGAAGCCAACAAAAATTCACCAAAATGCCCACAGAGTCCTGCTAGAAGCTGCTAAGTGGAGCTGGAAGCTTGATCCGATGGCCGCAGCACAAAGGCCTTGATCTACATTTATTGATGCAAGTCTTAAATTCTGAGTGGTGGAGGCTCAGATCATTTGTCTGGCTCTTTTGGAATTTGCAGTGCCAGGCTGTGGGCCTCTGATCAGTTAGGGAATGGCACTTTTCCCACTGAATCACTAAGCCAATGACCCGTCATCGTGTCAGGGGCGGGGGGGGGCTGGTGCTGATGGAAGGCATGTGTGTTTGGATTAAGAAACCCAGCAATTTCCCCTCAAAATAGATACATTGGCCCAAACGCTCTGGCTAAGTGCAAGTACCATTGCATTCTGCCTGCCTCAATTTTCCCTGTGGTTTTAATTGAAAGCTATATTGCTTACTGCCCAACCTGAAATGTTGAGTTATTCTGCCCTGCCTTGTTGGACAGCTGCTGTGTTATGGCCCAGAGGTAAGTGGTCCCTCCAAACCTCACAGTGGCTGTTTCACTTGGGTATAGACTGTCTTACTTAATGCTTGTAAAGCACTTGGAGATCCTTAAACAAAAGGCATAGGAGCACACAATACCATCATCATTAGCTACAAAGGCCACTGCAAAGCAATGGAAAATATTCCTTTTCCCTGCCCATCTGGGGTTTTGCACACTGCCTAAGCAGTGCTCCCATCCCCTGCCAGCTCAGAGCAAGAGATCAAATCTGTGCCTCTGGCATAACAGTGCAGAGTGCTAATTACAGAACTACCATAAAACATCTGCTGTAATGCATAACTATAATTCCTTGGCATGCACAAATACAGCACCTAGATGCTCAGAGCATAGCTCTGTAAGCAAATCCTATGAACCAGAGTGTAAGCAGCCCTCAAGTGAGTCTTGTCCTAGATGAAGGGAGGCAGAAGAGTATAGAAAGGCACCATCTCCTCATGCACTTCCTTCATGCAAAGGAGTTGCAGCTGCAGGCTCTCCACTCAGAGAAATACAGGAGCAAAGCCACTGAAGCTGCCACCTATCTGCTCCCAGAGCAAGGTCAACTACCTAAAAGGGAGGGAAGGCTGTACTCAAGAGCATACAGATAGGCACCTTCCTTTCACAGCCCAAGGTGACCCAGAATTAGTTGCCCACAAGACACTGTGAAGCCTCGCCCCGCCATGGGAGGCCTCAGAGAGGTTATGCCTGAGAATAAGTTATGCCCAAGACACATCTCCAACGCTTCCCATGGCTAGGCACAGCTTCCCACTGGTTCCTCGCTGCCAGTGCAGAGCCGTGTATAACTAGGATGCCTCTGCGCCAAGAAAGCACTGGCATAGACAAACAGGACATTAAGAATGAAAATAAAGTGCCTCTTCATACATATTTTGAGAGCGCTTCTTCTCATTTATGCTTCGAGACAGCAGTTACTGACTGCAGGAACCAAGAGTATTCATACACTTAATATTATGCTTTGCTGTTTTTTTAGGATAGGAGGGATGTAGACACTGTCCTTCCAAAATGGTGTTCTGTCTTGAAGGACTTGGGATGGCCTCTCTAAAAACTCGTCCAATATATCAGGCTTATAAACTGGATGATAAATTCCATCAGGATGGATTTTCAAGGAAAGTCATCAAATGTTCCCTCATTCTCAGCTGATGTGCATGAACTTGAAAAAGTGACACAGAAGGTGCCTGTGCTCTGCACCAGGGTCACAGGGAGTAATTATTTGCTGGAAACTTTTTGTCAGTGTGAAGCTTCTTTATGCTGCAGCCCTGATACGTCAGAAAATATGTGCTTCAGTGCCTGCAGGAAACACATGTCCTAACCTGTTGCATCTCTCTTTCCATCAAAGAGGAAACAATTCTAGCCACCATTGCTATGATTTTAAAATATTATTGCATTTTAAGCATCAACATAAAAGTAAGCCTATAACTGGGACCAAACACAAACCTTGCTTTGCAAAAAAGTAAGGGACAAATAAAGCCAATAATTCCACAATAACAATTTATGTGCTAATGTGACTAGCCCTGAAGACAACCAGGCCAACATAAAAAAAAAAAAAGAAAAAAAAGCGCCATAGAATAGCTCTGCAGCAGTTCTGTGAGCAAGTTCAGTGGAAATGCAAAAGTGCATTGAGCTGTCCTGATAATATCTTTACAGTAAAACTGGAAATGTAGGCACTTCACTTATTCGTACGCAATGGTACTACAGGAAATATGTAAGAAAGACTTTTCAGCCTGAAATGGATAAATGTAGATGAAACACTGCTTTTGATGCAAGGCTAATCAGAGAAATTGGAGGCTTTTGTGCTGAGTTGCTTGGATTTGTTTTGTCTGCATAGAAGCACCTTTGGAAATGTCAATATAAAAGTAAGAAGCTTTCACAATACCAAAATTCAATATCAAACAAGACTGGCACGCACATTCTAATCTCTGTGCTGGCTGTATCATATTCATCTGAAAAATCTACCTACAAAAATTCTACCTACAAAAATTCTACCTACAAAATCTGAGGAGCATACCAGACGTGAACAGACCCTTAACTGCATTACAGCATCATCGCATCTAGAGGAGAGGCACTGTGGAGAAGACAGGAAAACTTCAGTAATAAGTTGAAACTATATTTGCAACTCAATGAATAAACTAAAAATGAGCTTTCTGTAGTTTGCTACAGAATGTTTATTATTTTCATTCATGTCTCTGATAAATTTATTTTCACTTAAGAAATGTTATGTTCTCTTTCTCTTTGTATGAGGCAAAATAATATTCTTCAATAGGAGACCTTAATGAAAACAAAAAATAAATGTGGCTCTTCAACACGTTTCTACTGTCCAAAACAAAAGTATCTAAAGAAATTAAACACCATCCTCGTAACAAAAAAAGCTGTAACATTAATGAAGGGAAGTTGGTAACGAGCACAGACAGAAAATAGCAAAATATAAATGCATTTTTCTGCTTTCCTGGGAGAGAATTACTGGTGCTTCCTGAACACTTCTCAGTTTATTCTACTGACACACAGGTCCTTCCCTTTTGTCTTTTAATATTAGATTTTGGGGGATTCAATTGACCACAGTGGTCCATTGCCTAAATCAGTCAGCCACCTAGCATGAAAGAACTCAAGAGAAAAAAATATTTTAAAAGGTGCCGCTTCCATAAAAGTCAGAGATAAAGAGATTTATTGCTTCTGTCCTTGCCACTGACCTGATTCTATTGAAGATGGAATGTGATGGTACATGTGTGTACACGAGAAAAGTAAGAAATAAAAAAGATCTTATCTTTGATAAGTTTATGTAGAAAATGCATTTGGAAATTGTCAGCTGGGACTGTATAGATTCACAGATGTCACTATATTACTTATTCCTTTTTAAATTAATCAGGAAAATTCAATAAATTCTTCCAAATGAAAGAATATACAGAAGAGAAATAAGAATACAATATAAGGTGGCTATGTTAGAATGAAAAAAAAAAAGAAATAATTGTTTAAAGTATCTCGTAGGATCTCTGCTTGGTAATATGATGTCAAACTATTAAGGCCATGGACCATGCTTTGCTTGAGGTCTTTGGTATTCTTCCAGACAGAAGGAATTTATCAAAGCCTGCAGAAACTGCATATGTAGCTTGACATTGAACCCTGTGAGCTGCTGAGTATTAAGGGAGATCAGTACATTTCTTAAAGTTACTTTTGTGAATTTTTATTTTCTTTACAGAATATAAAGAAAACAACTAAAAAGGTTTGTTTTAAATACAACTCTATCCAGCAAGGAAAAACAGGTAAATAGAGAGTAATTTGGGACAGAATAAAATGGCAGGATTAACTGTTATTAGAAAAGGAAGGATTGAGAAGAACAACAAAATAAAAATAGTGACTTTCATGAAGTAGGTTAATATATTCAGAGAACTGGTAGACCATAACCTCATAGGGAAGACATAAGCCTAAAGAAATTCTGGAGAACTAACAATTCCTTAAAGAAATTATAACAAAGGCACAAAAGCAAACTAAACCAGTGTAAAGGAGGGACAGAAATTTTAATTAGACCCCCGTTGGCTAAATCACAAGCTCTTCATTGACCTCATTTTAGAGGAAGCCACACAAGATTATTAAGGATGGGAATAAAAGAATAGCATTAGTATATAGGTGCAACGTGAAACATAGCTTACTAGCAAAAAACACAAAAAATAACAAGAAATCAACCTAGAACTACACTAACATGAGTAAGGAAAAAAAAATAAAATGTTGACCTCCTTTTCAGAGAGAGGGGATGCCCACAAAGTTGAAGTACTGCACTCCTTCTTTGCTGTCAGTCTTCACTAGAAAAATGATGAACACCTGATGTCAGCAACAAAAGGCTAGAGTAGGGAATAAACATCTGAGAGAGACCTATGATTTGTTTTCAGACCCCATGAGCCTGATAAACTTCATTTTGGGGAATTTAAAACATCTGAAAGTTCTTTCACACTAATGGCTGGTTTTGAGAATCTCTGGGAAAAGGGTAAAACTCCAGAAAACTGGAAGAGATCAAATACAGCATGTATTTCTGAGACAGAAAATGGAAGTGGTAGAAATTACACATCAGTCGCCTTAACTTAGTACCTAAAACACTATCAGCACAATCAAACAACTTTTAAGAACTAGCAAGGAAACAAGGACATGAGTAATTCTGAAGAATGAGTTTTATCAAATCTATCCAGTATCCTTTTATGGTGGGATAACGGGTCTTCTGACCTTAATCCTTTTGTGAGAGGGAAACTGGTAAACATCATGCACTGACTCTGTGCTGCTTATGAGGAAGTCACAGGCAGCAATGAAGGGAACCAAAGTCTAGATCAACAACACGTATAACATTTCCTGGGCTGTCTTCAGAATACTTATCAAACGTTCACTCTCAAAAATCAAAAGATGAATCAGGATTAGTCCAATGGGTAGCCAATTTTGATTCAATACTTTCATTAGTGATTTGAACAATGGAACAGAACTGGTCTATTTGTTGAATATAAAGGTGACACCAAATGAGAGAAGCAGCAAGCACACTACAAGAGACCATGATCCATGATTTTAAATTATCTTGCATATTGGAGGGCCTCTTTTTTTTTTTTTCCCTCCAAGACCTTTTGGGGTGTTTTTTTTTTTTTTTTTTTTTCCCTCAAAAATGGCATTCCACACAGCCAGCTACAGTTAACAAAAAAAAAAAAAAAAATAGTTACACAAATACAGGCTGGAGAGCAACCTGCTAAAAATAGACAAATATGTGGCATTACAGTGGATCATAGAACATGAATCAGCAGTGTCATTCTCTGGCAGAAAGAGGTGAACGTTGAAGCAGGATTACAGACAACAGCATAAACTGTACTGATTCTGTGTTTCCTAGCTTTCATCCATATTGCTGTAGTAATGGGTTCATCTTTGGGTATTGCCCACCAAAAACATGTGGGTTGCTTGCAGAGATTCCTGAGGATCAGAGATCTAAGATACATAACTTACAAGGAAAAGCTGAACAAATTGGAGTTGATAACTGCAAAAGTCTTCAAGTATATTAAAGGTTTTTGCAGAAAGAGAGAGAGGAATAATTTATTCTCCATGTCCATGAAGGAAAGAACAAGAAATAATAAGCTGAAACTGCAGCCAGGGAAATCCACTTTCCATTTCTAGAATTTTTTAAGAACAGGAGAGACAAGCATTTTTCAGGAAATGCAGACAAAGTTTGTCTTGTCATTTTCTGCAGTGTCTTCCCTCAGGGCACCCTGAAATCCCTTTAAACCCTATAATCTATGATTTGAAGTCAGTTCCCTGCCCATTGAAAATATTTACTAAGTCACTATATTTCCTTTTGCCACCCTGAGAAAATATGGTGGAAATATTTTTGGAAAGGTTATACTTTTTGGTAACTACTCTAATTAGTATGATTGCCAGATATGAATAAGACAGCATTTACTGGAAGCAGGACTTGGGTCTATGGTTCATGATGAGAATTTCCATTTCTACTGCGACATTTTCTAGTTGAGAAAAAACAAACTTCATAAAAAGAAAAAAAAAAAGAAAAAAAGAAATCAGCATCTTTCAGACATTGACCTCGTTGACCTCAGAATGCTTTTTGCTCCTTAAAAAGGCAAAAGCATTGGCCCTTTCAACCTCCTGGAACCAATTATCTGTTCTCTGTTGCAGGAAATAGTTTATAATCAACAGAATTTATTATTTTTCTTATTATTTAAAGAAATTCTTCTGTGTTCCATCCTATGGTAATCACCCCACAGTCCTGAATATTTCATGTAGTCACAGAAGCATCCTATAAATGGGAGCATATTTTCTCTTTCCTTTCATTTAGGTTGAAGCAACACCTAACTGTTCACCTTTTGTGAGTTATTTTGTTTCATTTTGTTTTTTTAAAGTTATTGTCAAGGTTTAACCCTGGCTGGCAACTAAGCCCCATGCAGCTGCTTACTCACCCCGCCCTGCCCCCTCAGTGGGCTGGGAGGAGAATGGAAAAAAAAAAAAACAACTCATGGTTTGAGATAAAGACAGTTTAATAGGACAGCAAAGGAAGACAGAGTAACAATAATAGAATACATAAACAAGCGATGCACAATATAACTGCTCACCACCCTCTGACTGGTGCTACCCCTCGGCAAACTCCTCTCAGTTTATACACTGCGCACAACGTTATATGGTATGGACTATCCCTTTGGCCAGTTTGGGTCAGCTGTCCCAGCTATGCTACCTCCCACCTTCTTGTGCACCTCCTCGCTGGCAGAGCATGGAAAGATGAAAAGTCCTTGACTTAGTATAAGCATTACTTGGCAACAACTAAAACATCAGTGTGTTATCAACGTCATTCTCATACCAAATCCAAACCACAGCGCTATTCCATCTACTAGGAAGAAAATTAACTCTATCCCAGCTGAAACCTGGACAGTTATTCACACGCAGAAACCAAAGACAGGTCCACCCTGAGCACACCACTACTGGCTATCTAGAGGTCTGATAAGCAAAACAAAATCAAATTCACAAGGAATGGAGAAAAAGAACACACACCATGCCAAATAGTCTACTATATCACTTGCCACATGTCCTTGTTTGAAATTTTGCATTCACGGCTTCTAAATATTAATATTTGTTTTTATTATTAGCATATTGATCTATGTAATTTTCTTCCCCCTCCCCTGGATGTTGTCTCAATACACATTGGTAAATATCTCAGGAGAGTTTATCCAAAATATTTCTCATGTGAAAGAAGAAAAACTAAAGAGTTCTAAGAAGAATAGAGTTAGCTCTCTGCACAAGAATGAGCGTCTTTCATACAAAAGCAAATACTGTACACATATGCTTTTAAAGAATTCCTGAATTTAAATTTTCTGGACAAATTTCTCACATGCAATGCTTTCTTAGAAGGTGAAGAGAATATATAATCAGTAATATCAACATGAAACTTCTTCTGATTTCCTCCTGCCCCAAATGTTTTGCTTTAACAAGATGACCTTTTTTACCATGGTTTACCTATGAATACACATCATTCTTAAAAACATATTGTATTTACATTTATATATGTGCAAAATTTAAATGATATTATTCTAAAAATCTTCAAAAACACTTGAACAACAACAAAAAAAATCCATTTAATTGTAACAAAATATTTTGTTCAACCCAAAAGAAATGTACTATGATGAAACTGCCAATTATTTAAAAGCTTTGGTTTAAAGCTGGAGCACGTGGAAAAGTACTGAAAAGAAAACTATATGCACTCTTCATATTTGCAGCTACAAATGTAGATTCTAAATTTGGCAAACCTACCAGCGTCAAGCAGCTCTCAGGCAAACATAGTCTTGAGCCATATAAGATGACTCCAGGATGGTGGTGACTTTTGGAAAACTTCTTACCCTGTCTGTCATTGAAATACAGGTATTTGGGGAAGAGGTCCTGAAAATGGTGCACTGCTACACTAAGAAGAGTTTCTGCTCCTAGTCATTAACTGAGCAGCTCTTCAGCTGGTCATTCCAGCCAGGGCAAAAGGACCATCAGGATCCAGAGAATGTGCCTCCTACCCTTCAACTCCCACAGTGGTACTGCACAAAGGATGTCTCCATCAGAAAATCAACTCGGCTTTTTTGATGTTACTGTACCTCATTGCATCTTACGGCACACAAAGGTTGCTGGAATGCAAAGACATGAAAAATCAGCAGGACAATAAAGGTGCTGACGACTGGACTGGGATGAGATAATGTGAAAATTTGTGAAACCAGTGAGATGTGGTGGAACAACACTGGCAAATGCTGACAGAAGAATATATTTGCTGAAACAATATGCTTGCTGAAACAGTGAGTGACAGGATTGCCAAGGAGAGTTAGATGGTTGGGTCACTGACCAAAAAACAGGAAAGTTTCATGGCTATAAGATTACGCATGACTAATGCTGAGACGGGAATGGAATTTGCTCAAGACAAACAGTGTTAAACTAGCAGGAAATTAGGGAAGACAGCAATGGCACACACCTGTTCAAGTTGCAGGCTCAGAAAAACATCAACCAACAATTTATTACTTGTTCATATAAAAGATGAAGCCAAATAATAACCCAGAGGTACTCAGATTAAAATCAATTTTCAATGAGTTTGTAGTCTCAAGAAACTGTAGACAAGAAGAAAGAGATGAAGATTAATCTGGCTGCTTTAAGAATGTAAAAGTATTAAACAGAAAAGGGAGATCGAGAAATACCAGACTGCAACTGAAATAGCCTACATTCATCTTTGGTATAAACCACTATTAGTTCTGCCAATATCAGCATACACTGGCTATGGTGCTCCACTGACTCTTACTGTCTTATAAAGAGTCCATCAGTCAGGCTCTCTGTTGGAGGCTTGATGCGAGAAAGATGCAGAGGTGCTGGTTTAGCTCCAAAAATTAGGCATATCAGAGACAGCAAGTATATAAAGAACCTGTACTTGCTTTGAGACAGAGGAAACAAGAGAAAAGCTTTGAGCTGGGGACTGTGCTGGTGCTAGAGGTGGTTTGTTTCATTAACCTCTCAATGGTGGAAATGGTGGGCAATAGCAAAAAAAATGTAAGTTGAAACAGCCCAAGGAAAGACTACGAGAAATCAGAATTAAGATGAAATGTGACAGGGAAGATTTCAGTGAAAGGAAAAAACTAGGGAAGGAGAAGATACAAATAGGAACTGACAGCAAGGAACT
Source organism: Burhinus oedicnemus (assembly GCA_008921705.1). Classification (NCBI taxonomy): domain Eukaryota; kingdom Metazoa; phylum Chordata; class Aves; order Charadriiformes; family Burhinidae; genus Burhinus; species Burhinus oedicnemus. Next base: position 1,548,318 of record VFFE01007254.1, on the reverse strand, counting down.
GTTTGGGATCGTAAATGAGCTCAGTGGAAAGCAGTGTGGCACTCGCTGGGCTGGAACCACTGAATTATGGGATTATGCCCCCAGAACTCAGCACCACAACATCCTCTCCCAGCTACCTGAGCAGCTCTAGATTTATTATACTGTACAGTTCTCTGCCTTTCCTAGCCTGTCCTTGTAAAAACATTGAAGTCCATGCTGAATGGAAAATTAACAAACCCCTCTCTCTTCTTGTCTTTTCATTTCTCATTAAATTAGTGAGAAAATGTGATTGTTACTTTCTACCTCTCTGTCTCTCTCTTCACCAATTGTTGACATGTCAGGAGCTAACAGTGAGAAGATTTAATTCAGAGCTTTATGCTCTTTCTTTGGAAGCCAGTAGCCTTCACAGGTGCTAGCAGGAACTATTCAAACTGCAGCACTTTTACTTTCAACTAGTGTTGTGACCCATGTCAATAAAACACAAAGGAAGAACTTAAAATGAAAGTCAATAGAGTGCTTATAAAAGCATTTCTTTCCAGGTTTATTAGTATTCTATGCTAAGTTCATATAAGGGCAAACCTTTCCTAGGACAATTGTGTAAAACTCCAACATGGAAACTCTGGAAACATAAATAGAAAATTCACAAGGCTGCTGATGGAGTTTGCTGGAAATACAATACCGCAGAGAGGAAACACTCTAGGATGTTCCTGGAGTGTGTGGAAGATAACTTCCTGACACAGCTGGTGAGGGAGCCAACTAGGGAAGGCACCCCACTGGACTTGTTGTTTGTAAACAGAGGACTTGTGGGTGATGTGAAGGTTGGAGGCCGCCTTGCGCATAGTGATCATGAAATGATAGAGTTTTGATTCTTGCAGAAGTAAGGAGGGGGGTTAGTAGAACAGCCACCTTGGACTTCCGGACCTCCTTTGACCTCTTTAGGAGACTGGTTGACAGAGTCCCTTGGGAGGCAGTCCTAAAAGGCAGAGGAGTCCAGGAAGGCTGGACATTCTTCAAGAAGGCAATCTTTAAGGTGCAGGAGTTGGCTGTCCCCATATGCCGTAAGATGAGCCGGTGAGAAGAAGACTGGCCTGGCTAAACAGAGGGCTTTGGCTGGAACTCAGGAAGAAAAGGAAAGTTTATGGCCTATGGAAGAAGGGGCAGGCCACTCAGGAAGACTACAAAGATTGCGTGAGGCTATGCAGGGAGAAAATCAGAAGGGCCAAAGCCCAACAAGAATTTAATCTGGCTACTGCCATAAAAGACAATAAAAAGCGTTTCTATAAATACATTAACAACAAAAGGAGGACTAAGGAGAATCTCCACCCTTTATTGGATGCGAGGGAAAATGTAGTGACCAAGGAGGAGGAAAAGGCTGAGGTACTTAATGCCTTCTTTGCCTCAGTCTCTAATAGTAAGACCAGTTGCTCTCGGGGCACCCAGCCCCCTGAGCTGGACGACAGGCATGGGGAGCAGCACCAATCCCCGGTAATCCAAGAGGAAATGGTCAGCAAGCTACTTAGATGCACACAAGTCTACGGGGCCAGATGGGATCCACCCAAGGGTGCTGAGGGAGCTGGCGGAAGTGCTCACCAAGACACTTGCCATCATTTATCAGCAGTCCTGGCTAACCGGGGAGGCCCCAGTTAACTGGAAGATAGCAAATGCGATGCCCATCTACAAGAAGGGCCACAAGGAAGATCTGGAGATCTACAGGTCTGTTAGGCTGACCTCAGTGCTGGGAAGGTTATGGAGCAGATCATCTTGAGTACCATCATGTGGCACTTACAGGACAACCAGGCGATCAGGCCCAGTCAGCACGGGTTTATGAAAGGCAGGTCCTGCTTGACTAACCTGATCTCCTTCTATGATGAGGTGACCCACTTAGTGGATGAGGGAAAGGCTATGGATACTGTTTACCTGGACTTTAGTAAAGCTTTTGACACCATTTCCCACAGCATTCTCCTGGAGAAACTGGCTGCTCATGGCTTGGATGGGCATCCGATTTGATGCGTAAAAAATTGGCTGGATGGCCAGGCCCAAAGAGTTGTGGTGAATGGAGTTAAATCCAGCTGGTGGCTGGTCACAAGTGGTGTTCCCAAGGGCTCAGTACTGTGGCCTGTTCTCTTTAATATCTTCATCAACAATCTGGACGAGGGGATCGAGCGCACCCAAAGTAAGTTTGCAGATGACACCAAGTTAGGCAGGAGCGTTGATCCGCCTGAGGGTAGGAAGGCTCTGCAGAGGCATCTGGACAGATTGGATTGATGGGCTGAGGCCAATGGCATGAGATTCAACAAGGTCAAGTGCCGGGTCCTGCACTTGGGTCACAACAACCCCATGCAGCGCTACAGGCTTGGGGAAGAGTGGCTGGAAAGCTGCCTGGCAGAAAAGGACCTGGGGGCGTTGGTCAACAACTGGCTGACTGTGAGCCAGCAGTGTGCCCAGGTGGCCAAGAAGGCCAATAACATCCTGGCTTGTATTAGAAGTAATGTGGCCAGCAGGACTAGGGAAGTGCCTCTGAACTCAGCACTGGTGAGTTTGCACCTCGAGTACTGTGTTCAGTTTTGGGTCCCTCACTACAAGAAAGACAATGAAGTACTGGAGCACGTCCAGAGAAGGGCAACAAAGCTGGTGAGGGGTCTAGAGCACAAGTCTTATGAGGAGCGGCTGAGGGAACTGGGGTTGTTTAGCCTGGAGAAAAGGAGGCTGAGGAGAGACCTTATCGCTCTCTACAGCTACCTGAGAGGAGGTTGTAGGGAGGTGGTGCTTAGGAACATGGTTTAGTGGTGGACTTGACAGTACTAGGTTAACAGCTAGACTTGATGATCTTAAAGGTCTCTTCCAACCAAAGCCATTCTATGATTCTAAGAAAAATCTTGGTGAGCCCTCCTGTTTTTCACGGTGCTGGGAAGAAGGGAGGGAGTTCAGGTCCTTCAGCCTTTGGTGGGTTTCTTTGTTTCAAATTTTTTTTTACCGAATGTGATTCTAAGAGTACTGAAACTGAACAAATAGAGAAAGCAGTGTTTTTTCAGGTCCAGATATTGAACAGAAAAGATGCAAGGGTTATGCATTTTGTGGAAGGTGAAGACTGAGCTCACCTTTCCTTCTTCTTGTTTTGCTCTGTATTTCATCAGGTCTTTCCTCACAGAAATAAAAAGCATGAACAGCACCTCTGTAGTTCTTCTGTTTTAATACATTATTTGGCCAGTAAAAATAAATGGTATGAGACAGTAGGTTTCATTCAACTGGCTACTTCCATTTTCACCACAATGGGACCATACTTTTAGGCATATAATTTCAGATCAAACATTCTTACATCTATTTATCGTTTTAAGGAATCTAGGATTTATTCAATGTCATTACTCAGCCTCAGGACTGAGGTTTGTATGATGGCCTGACTCTTCCTCTTCCTTCCTCCAAATGATCACATGCTACAAGATGTTTTAAAACAAAGGTAAAAACCTCGTTCTCCCCAAAGCAAAATTCAACTCTTACAAAAAAGTGCCAGATTTGATTTATTGGAGTGCAGTCTACGACAACCACAGGGCACAACTTTCTACAGCAACCTGGCTTTTAGCAGATACAGCATTTGGCTCTGCTGTTGTCTTTCTTTATGCAGAGTGCTTGCAGTAGTGGTGTACAGGCTATGGCGAATTATGCTTTTTGTTTCTTGGCTTTTCAGTGTGAAGCAACCCCACTCAGAACTCAGCAGGAGCCTCAGGGCCCAAACATAGCAAATTCAAAGCCACTGCATCTGTAGGGGCAGGGGGTCCCAGTCCCACCAGGGCAAGGCATGTTGCCTTATGCTGGGGCTCATGGGCCCAGGTGAGACACCTGACCCCCTACCTTCAGGTCCCAACTCATCACTCTCTCTGAGAACAAAACACTGCCGAGGAAACCCTGTTTTTTGTTAGCACTCAGCATCCACCTTGCCCAGCATAGGGCTGTGGTTCTTGACTCTGTCAGGGTGCTTGAAAAATGCCACCTGGAAGAGGCTAAATCCTCCTGATGCAGCTCTCCAGCAGGGAAGTTCCCAAGGTGATGGAGCTGGGACCATCTGAGTGTCATTCCTGCAACTCTGTTTCAGGCTGGGCACCCCCCCATAGGTACAGTTTCTGCCCTTGCCTAGAAACTACATGGTCTTTTTCTCTCTTCTATATTTTCCTCTAAATTTATAAAACCTCTATTCCCTCTTGTTCCTCCCTAGAGCTCTGGAAGGTCTGCTCCTGTGCTGAAGCACACGGAGTGACATTCTGGTACCATGAAAGTCAACAGCAAAATTCTCGGTGGCTAATTAAGGTCAGCATTTAGTTTAACTTTACTTTTAGTAGAGAGTAACTCTCTGCTTTTTCAGGGGTGGGGCCAACAGGAAACACAAAATCCCATGTTACAGATACCTACACTATCCACATACTGTGCAGTTTGGCAACAAGGAGAACTTAACTCCTATTTTCCTTCTGTTTTCTTTCCCTTCATATTTATTTAATCTTTTGGGGCTTGAGTTTTCTTTTTTTTTTTTTTTTCCAGATTGCAAAACCTCTTTTAAGTAATCATAAAAGCTCTTGAAGAGTGAGGCCCTTTATCTTTCCCTAGAATTAGTATAGCACAGGTTTCTTTCCTGTGCAGCTGGAGGCATCCACTTATAAGTGAAAGAGTGGCTCACTCTCCTCAGCCAGCCAGTTCTCAGCCAAGAATCTAACAAAGGGAAATGATGTTGTGTTTATTTGAAATGTTATTCCCCACGTTGCATCACATATTCACATTGCTGTATAGGAACAATAGAAGACCAACCCTACCCCAGGGAAGTTAAAAAAAAAATGCTTTCACAGTTCTTCTCCCCCTCCCCAAGAACTGCACGCTAGTTATTGTAGAAAAATATATTAAGAGCTAAACATTAAAGCGGGGGGGGTCAGGTTGAGGAACAACGCTCTTTCCTCTGCCCACACACCCTTTCCTGCTTCAGGGGCAAGAATACCTACTTCCCATCTCCTGCAGGCTGCGAAGAGAAAAGAAGGGATACAGGAGGGAAACAGAGTCTGTGGGATGAACTGAGCCACTCTTTCTTCCCACCTGAGCTACAGAGGGGCTGCTACGCTCAAGAACTGGGATACAGTTTCAGGGAAAACCCTTTGCCACCAGGTCTCCGCTCCCTCTCTGCTCCCCCTCTCTCTCCGCCTCTGAGCACTCATGCACCCAGCGTGGGAGCTGGTGCCTGTGGACACCCACATCAGGTCATCATCCACGTGGGAGCAGGGGCAGAAAATCTGCAAGGACCACAGGGGAAATCCTGAGGGAAAGAAAAGGTGAAGAAAAGACTGAGGGCAGGGGAAAGACAGTAAGTGGAAAGAGCAAGACTTTCAAGGTAAAGAGAACAAGATGGACTGCGTGAGAATAAGGGGAAAAACATGGATGAGAATAAGGCTCTTGAAGATGAATGGTGAGATTTGGAAGAAGAAAATGAGACAATGGACACCAATAGATGATGAAAATGTTTCAGCCAGTCGAAGGCCTTTCCTCACCACTCCCCCCTCCCCCTTTTCTTCGTTTGTTTAAGAAGTTATTACAGGAGGAAAAAGACATTTGTGAAACTGAGTAGGAACAAAATAAAGGCTGTGACATAAAAAAAGAAAAATAAGTAGGAAGAGCCAAAACATGGCTTTCCTAGAGAAGATAGTGAAAAATAAACTTCTGGAGTGCACCAGTGGTCCAGGGTTCTTTTTACCTACTGACTGTGTATGATACATCTTACTCACTATTTAGAAGCATTTCAGCCAAAATCACTCCACCAATACAAAGTGGTTTGTGTGATAGTAGATGTTATCTGCATTGAGGTCCAACAACACTTTAACACTATCTAGCCAGCTGCAATCATGCAATGGATAGGAATTTACATGGTTGAAGCAGTGATTTGAAAATGCTGAAAGTACTATGATGGACATCTTTATACTTCTTTTCCTATGGGCTAAGCACTTGCATATAGCCACAGAAGGGGATTTTCTTTTTAACTGGGGAAAAAAAAAAAAAAAGAAAACCACAAACACAAAATCAGTAGGAAAAAATAATCCACTGTGCATCCTCAGCTCTGTTTATTTTTGGAATAAAGAGGTAATAAAACACAGTAAATAATTTCTGTTCTCAGGAACAGCTTTTAGTCAGACTCAATTCTGTCTCAGGTTATACAGTCACACAAGGGAAATCATCCTTGAGCTACCTGGCTTATCAGCATGTTTAAGAAGAGAAAAGACTACTTGCTGACTGTCCCCTTTGCTTCTCCTCTCCAACTCACTGATGAAAGCAGCTGAGCAAACAGGAGTTGGAAAAAAGTTCGCAATCTACTACAATACGGTATCAGTAAATTCTTCCGCCTCTCCAAACAAGAAGGATGAACAATGATTCAAAGAACTGTCTAGATGACAGTGATTCCTGAACCTTCTTTGTCATACAGTATTTCAGGCTACCCCTAAAATATAGCTTTTGTTTGCTGAACATTTAGACCGATTCTGTTGATACTTTTTTGAACGGAGATAGATAGATAGATAGATACGTTCTTTGATTTCTTGCATCAGGCTACTATTTAGTATAAAGAAACTATATATCTCAACAAGCAATGAGTTTGAGATTGTTATTGAGATGCCAGAAGTAACGAAAGAGATTATCAAGTGGGCATGTATCTTTGCCTTATTTTGACAGTCGTAAGCAATTTTGTTATGTTTATTTGCACGAGAAGTGAAAGCAAATGTGAAATGCAGTAATAAGTCTCATCTCTCTACTAAAAGGAATAGTCATTCTTTTTTACTTATTTATTTAATTTGTGATTAATTCTTCTGTCTCAAATTTATATTTTTTTTCTGGGTGAAATTTATGATCAGCTGTATTAACAGAACATTCACTGTTACATGTTACCTGGCCATATTAGGTTTTAAAAATATATTTATGGAGTTTTGGTGATTAAACAGATTTCCTTTAAAAAAAAAACAAGAGAGAAATCCTGCAAATCAACAATCAACTGCAATTAGAAATATTAACTAGAACCAAAGTAATGACTCTTCACAGCTAGTTAAAGTATGCCCTAATGACTTTTTCACAATATTTTCAGTATGCAGTGCAACAGCTTGCTAATGCTGCATGATACTTTTAAATATGAAAATATATATTGAGATGACAGATAAAAGTGTTACATGACATTTGTCCTTGGATTAAAGGTTCCTTATTTGTTTGCAATGACAGGAGATATGATAATGGCTCCTGAAAAACTGATATTATTTGTCATGCCACAGGTCCATTGAGATTTTCCTCTTTTCTGTGACTTTTAATACAAAGGGAGACATAAAATTGCATAAATCAAATTTTAGAGGCTTAGCTTAAACCTTAAAATCAAAATAGTTGACATAATTCTTGATAAGTCTTTAGATGTAAGCAGAGCAGTGCATAATAAGCAACAGGTTTGGATCCTGTATTCAGCTTACAAATTACTCCAAGATATGGTCCCATATAGGGTACATTAACATTTAACCTTCAAGTAATAAAGGCATGAAGGCTTATTATTCAAAATCAGCTTGGAGGGCAAACATGGTAGTTGTCATCTTGCAAAGCGAAAGTGGAAAAAACGGTACATTTAGCGTGCAGGATCTCCCATTCTTAATCAGTAAAAATACATGCTTAAATGTCCATTCACCTTTCCATGCTGGCAAAGAGCAATCTGATCACATTAATGCTGACGGAAAAGATGAAAGACTAGTAGTTTCTCACCTAGAAGACCTATGTGCTGCAAAAGTACTACAGTTTGGCATTTTCTTTTGGGTAGGAAAATGACAATTCAAAAGGAAATGTTAGGCTACTGATTTTGAAGCCAAGAGGACTGAATTCATCTAAACAAAAAGGTTTATTGATGTACCTGGAAGACCCTGTGAACATCGTATCCTGTAACAAAGAGAAATGTGAGACCAGAGGTTATTAAACAAAATTTGGAACATTGCAAACACCTTCTTAATGGCAAGGCATTCTGGCTTTCTGTCTTTTGCATTTTTCGTTGCTCACGCTTTGCTTTTTTAAACACCCATGAGACTTAGGGCAGACATGGAAATGAAGGCCAGTGTGCTTTGGCTCAATTCCAGGAATTGTCTCCTCTGGTTGCAAGCCTCAGGAGTTGCCCAAAGCACTACCACATTCCTCGCAGGTTAACTTTTGGCTAATTAACAATCTTTATCCAAAACCTCATCTGGACACTATTTAGTTCATTCTACTAGTCTAACTACTACAACAACTTGCATGCTCTCATTCCATGTCTGCTCCTGAATGTTCCTACAGCATATACGTCTCCAGCAAGACAGATGTACTCTGCTGTAACACCTTGAGAGGGGATTTTGGGAGAGAGGGTGAAGAGTGAACCTTGCTCACAGCCGCTTTTGTACTCTCCCAGGAAGATGAGAATAACAAAGTAAGAGCTATCAGAAAAGCTAATGCAAGACTTGCACTAGCACTTACGTGCACCCAAACAGTGGGTTTGTTTTTTCTTTTTTTAAAAAAAAGTTATCCACAAGCTATCCACAAGTCTAAAGGAATTAGCAAAACATTTTAGTTTTGTCCCATACCTGCAAAGTTAACAAAACATGTCATTCTCCACCAGGTCTTTCCATGCATTTATCAGGGCAGGGAAATCCAAGTAGTTCAAAAGATGCCATCTTTGTCCAGGCAGAGTCTTCTCAGTGATCTTCTACATACAAAAAAGAGAGGTGACAGAGGGCAGCAGTTTGCCAACTTAACAGCATTGAGGTCTTGGACCTCATGACAGTTTTTTAAGATCTATTGGTGTACAGTACTCTGTAAGGAGAGACATCACTTCCCCATTTCCATGGAAGTGGCTATTTTGGTCCGTCTCTCAGCAATTCTGTCTTCAGAATAATAAGCAAAACCCAACCATGTAGCCAAGCTAGTGATAGCAAGGATTTGTCCATCAACCTCCAGGAACAGATGTTAGGGTAAAGCATAAAAACATTTTTGCTTTTTGCACAGCCATGGCATATAATCTTTAAAAACAATCTGTATGGCACAGTTGGCTGGAGTCAACGTGAGACCCCCCATTGCTGGCACTTTCCTTGAAGTCGGTGAGACAATGGATGTGCTGAAAGACCAACCATGTTTCTAACTGTTTATAATGAAAAAAATTAAGATAAACTAACTATAAAGAAAAAAGGGAACAACTTTTTTTTTCATAGTGCCAAACATCAAAATCAAATTATTTGGCTCTTAACACTGTAAATATTAATAACCAAATATCTTCTGTGAAGTAGGGGTGGGGGAGGGGAAGGAGCAGAAAACATGTAACAACAGTAGCAGGGTTATTTGCATTGTTTCCTGCAAAACTTGTTATACAGTCAGGTACAGGATTCCACAAGCAAAATCCCACATGCTTTGGCCATACCAGAGGTCGTCTGAACTTTGTGTAACACAAGCATACACACACTAATCTGAAAAGACTCTGCACAATTAGAAAAATTGTTCAATAAAAGTCAGTCTGGAAGTCAATTATAGCTAATATATACTGCAGGAAAAAATGGCAACATTGTACCTGGTAATAATTGTTCCTGGATGAAAACCGCAGAAACAGGAGTTCCTTAACCCATAATTCCACAAAGATAAAGTTGTCAAAATATGTTTTTCTATACTATATATTATGTTACACACTATAATAAAAAAAAAAAAAAACAAAACAGCCAAATGCAACTCCAAATAAGCAAGACAAGGTGGAAAATGTCCTCTGTAGTTTGAAATTCATTCTTGATTAAACAGACATTTTGGAGATTCACTACTCTTGTAATTACAATTCAGGTTGGTAGTCCTAGTTTGTGTATAAACATCTGTGCAATTAAGTGTATTGTTAACATTCCAAAAGTTACATTTTTAGGTTTAAAAGGTGTGAAATTAAGTCATACAGCCTGAGGAAAAAAAAAAAAGAAAAAACCTAAAACTAAAAAAAACAAACACCACCACCAAACAAAAAAACCGCAAACAAACAAACAAAAAAACCCAGAAAATACTCAAACTTACACTGAATGCTTATTTTTGTTATTGCCTGAGTTGGGTAAGAATTATATCAAAGTTATATTCATTTTTGCCTCTTAAAAATAATGTTGCACTAGCTACATGAGATCTTCTAAACCAGATAAAGAAATAATGGGAAAAAACCCAACAACAGGGTTATGAGCACCTATTTATCAGCTTATCAGCCTGACCTGAGATAATATTACTTTCATTTGCTCTCCTTTTCTTGTCGAGAGTTGCTGGAAACAGCCCTAGTTTGTGCCCAAATGTCAATGACCCCTAACAGATGTTTTAGTAACTGAGAACAGCAAGAGTACATTAACAAAGCAACCCAGTCGTCTTCCCTGCTGGGGATGCTGATGAATGCTGATATAAAACTACTTTAGTCCCACTTCACCTGAGCAGCACAGAACAACAACTGTACTCTATGGAGTGATCTCATTCTTCTACTTCCTGAGTTCCTAATGCTGTTGCTACACATTTCTATGTTTTTGAAAGAGCAGAGCTCTAACACCAGCTAGAAAAAAAAAAGGCGGGGAGGGGAGGAGGTGCATCAGGAGCAGTGAGGAAGGAAAATTAAAGTATTACTCATTCAGACTCATGAAGGTCAGGAGGAGACTTGAGGAGCAAAAACTTGCTGAAGTTGGGGTTTGATTGCTGTGGGTTTTTAAGTTGTGTGTGTTTCATACAAGGCACAGAAAGTTCCCTGCCTAATCAATACAATAGACCCAAGTAATGGGACAGAATTTCTTTGCTCAAATATTCCCAGTCTTTGAACAGTTTTTGCCAGAAGGGATCTCCATAGGCTTGCTTTCAGAGTCAGTTTGCAAGCACCCCTCTGCCTTCCTCAGATCTTTGCTGACTTCTCCACAATGTTCGGGCTTCTGCACTGACTTCGCTACTGCACCCAAGGGCTGGCTCTGCTGTTGCTATTTGCAACAGGATTTGGCCTTCTGTGACAACAGGGCCCTCTTTGAAGAGTGAGGAACTGCTGGGGACTGGCAGGATGCCCCTGGCAAAGTGGGGCTGGCACACCCTAGCTGAACTGGAAAACCCTGAGGGAGTCCAGAGGTAAAAAGCAAGCACGGGGAAGGTGGGAGCAGGGAGAGGTTATGAAAGAGAGATCACCCATGTGCAAGGTTGGAGTCAGGATGGGCAAAGCTTGACTGGAGCTGAAACAGCTGATAGTTGAGCTGGGCAACAAGGAGGGAGTCTACAGGTCCCTCAATAGCAAAATCAAGATGTAGGAAAATGTGAGCTTGCTGCTGAACGGGGAGTTGGCCTATATAAGAAAAACGTGGAAAAGGCCAGAGTACTTAATGCCTTCTTTGCATCAGTCTTTACTGAGGAGGTGTGCTCTCAGTCTCAGCGTCAGCTGGGGTAAACAAGAACTATCAGACAGAGCAGAATCAAATTATGGGATGCTTGAGTAAGCCAAGTGTATATCCGTCCATGGAACAGGACAAAGCATGCCAAAGCGTGCTGGCCAATATTGCCATGAGGTCACTCTCTGTCATCTTCAAAAGGCTGTGCTGACTTGCATGGTCCCCAATGACGAGAAAATGGCAAATATTACTGCAGTCTTAAAAAAAAAAAAAAATAAAAAAAATTCAGAAAAGCAGGACTAGGATCCAGGGAGCCACGAGCCTCTAAGGCACCCTTAAGTCCCTGAGAAAATTATTTATTCGGCAAGTCCTCATGAAAGACACTTCTGTGGATGTGGAGGACAGGGAGGTGATTGGGAACAGTCAGCACAGATTTACAAAATTGCACTTGAGCAGTGTGATTACCTATTATGATGAAATGAGTGGCTCTGTGAACCAGGGGACAGCAGAGAATGTCATTTACTTTCAGTTTCTACAGATATTCACCAGTGTCACCTGGCAGATAAGTTACAGTGACTGGGAATGAATGGGTGGTCTATGAGGTGGCTAGACTGGTCAGACTTTTAGGGTCAACGGTTTGAAGCCTAATTGCCAGTCATGACTTTTTTTTTTTTTAATGACATAGCATAGTGGAACGGATAACATTAAATATCATCACCTGTGAGCTGGAAGACAGGAGGGACTGACACCTCAGGCAATTTGTGGATGGCACCATGTGGCACAGCAGGGGAGGCCAACACACCAAAGGGCAAGGCTGCCACCATGACAAGATGGGAGAAAGGGCCAACGGGAAAACTCAGGAGGTTCAACAAGGAGAAAAGGAAACTTCTGCATCTGGGGCAGAACAATCCCAGGCAACAGTACAGGCTAGGGACTGATAGGCTAGAAAGTGGCTTTGCAGTGGAGGTGACTTACGTTATTTACAGCTCAGCAAGTGCCTCTTCCATCTACTATCAAAAAAGCAGGCCTACTTCATACAGCAGCTTCAACTTTTCATTCAATTTCCCAGCCTAAAAATAAGTTGCAGTAATCTGATAAGGTGTCAGAAGGAAAATGAATATCAGAAAGAAAATCTGTCATAATACAGAACAGAAGAACTAGAGCAATATATTTGCTAGGTTTTCTTCCTCTCGAATTCTGAGGCTGGTCATCTGAACTAGTCAGAAAGGGGGACAAAAAAAACCCAACAACAACAAAAAAATCTGATAACCCATGACAACTAGAGAGATAGTGAACAAGATGTGAATGAAACATTTCTGAGGTGCAAAATGGTAGACATGCCAGACACTTATTTGAAAATAGGATCTTATCCTACTTTATTCTGTTGACACTGTAACTTTTAACACTTATCATTTCTATTAGACAGTGTATACCTGTCTTTTACTTTTCATCTGAGAACGTTTAATCAACTTTGATAGTTAGAGAAAACAGACTGGGCTGACCAGTTTGTAGTTCATAAGCTGTACTAGGTTTCAGTAGAAATTTTATACAAATTTATATCTATATTGCACTGAATTTTGCGACACAGACTGAGTTCATGTTCTGTAAGTTTTCCAAAAAACAGAGTTAGCATCAAAGTGCCCAGCTTCCTGTTCACTTTGTGGGAAGTTTGCATTTTCAAACATAGTGTGTAATCATAAGTCAAAAAACGGATGGAGTCAGCCAGAATTAGTTTTGTAAAACAGCAAATTGTACACAGAAATTCCACTATAAGGGGGGGGGGGGGGGAAGGAAAAATAAGGAAAAAAATTACAGGCTCTCCTTATTTAGGAAAAGAGTACAGTATAAGACTTCTTAGAATTCAGCTCTATAAGATTTTAAGATATCTATGCTTTTCTTTATGAAATGCATCTTAACACAAAAAGAGAACAGATAAAGAGACTTGACTTGGGAGTGCTGGGAAACCACAAACAGAACAAATGGCTAAAAGGCAAAGCATAGGTTCTCATTTCTTGCACTTAAAAATAATTTTTAAGTGTTCCCCACTATAAGTACCTGTGTTTTGCAACTGTTTACACGTCTAGTGATTTGAAGACGCTGTCTGCATTTGAATGAGTTCATCTGACCACATAAACCAGCACAGCTCCAATAAAGCAATAGAGTCAAATGAGCTTGGAGCCACTGGGGATGTTTTCTCATACTGTGACAGTCAGAAAAAGATGAGTTTTTTCCTAGTATCTTTGGAGGCTTGACCATGTCACCCTTCCAAATACTTTTCAGAATTGTTTGGTAATGTCATTTACTCAGAGACAGCACAGCATCGAAGCCTGCTGACATCCCTGGCTGCCCAGGGACTTTGGCCAGCGGGGATGGCAGCAGAGATCTCTCCCGTCCTCCCTGACAGTGGCCGGCTGGGCAGGGAGAGAGGTTTGCCCACTGGCTTTACAGGTACCAGCAGAGGAGAGCAGAGAGGCGAGGGCTCCCAGTTTCTGTGGGGTGTGACTGGCCATCCCCTTTCCTCCCTCCTGCTCCACTCTGTGGGCAGCGGCAGTGTGGCATTTCACACCCTGTGTGGCATGGTGGGGGCATGCTGTGGCACGGTGGTGTAGGTACAGGAGGCGGAGGTGGCAGAAGAGGGGAAGAGCAAGCTGCTTTTGCCCAACACAGCCTCTGTAGTCATCCGAGACTGAAGCAATCCCCCAAGATTCTGGCATTCCCATTGCCAGCTCCCCTCCCATACAGGGAGGCTGCTCTCTCCCTGCCAACACCCAGGGACCACCAAAAGACATGCTGGGGTCCTCTGCTCTGAGGCGTGAGCCTCTGCACACCAACTGCCCAGCCCGGCTCCGCAAGGGCAGCGGTCGACCGGGAGCAATCAGCCCAGGTGTTGCCTGCTGCAGCTTCAGCTCCCAGAGCTCGAGAGGCAGCCATCTGACCACAAGCTGATCATTTTCTGAAGCAATATGCACAGAATTTGGGTATTTCCCTGGAGTAAACCCAGCAGGCTTTGTCCCTTTATCATAGAGGCTCTGTAGCTTCTCAGTGAGCTGCTCGTATTTAACTTACCCAGAGGAAAATTCTGTGTTTTTCCTTTTAAGAACGACATATATCATCTGAAACTTTTCAATGCAAACACACACCCACATATGAATCACTCTAAAGCAGATGCAGGTCTTGGAAACCTTCAGAATGACTCCTGAAGTTAAAAGTTATACGCAGGTGAAGACAGGCTTTTCTAGCACAAAGCCGTCCATCCAGTTGATGGGCAGCACTACCAGCTCTCCCCAGAAGTCCCATTCCTTACAGTCTACTTATATTTCATTTCATATGTATTGGGCCAAGTCACATTATTTTAAGCTTCAATTACTCATGTCAATTCTTATTCACGTAGTCGAACGGTCCTTTTAACAAAAGGAAGGCTTGCAGTCCAGAACACACACTGAATATTTAACCATCAGAATCAACCAGAGTAAAAGCATGAAAACAGTTGAGGAAGCACTGCAATCTCCTCACTCTGTGTTCAGAACAGGAGTTAATAGAAAAGCAGTTAGAAATGCTCCCCGAGCACCAGTTATGAGCGAGTGCATAAGCCAGCAGAATGCCAATGCCATTGGGTGGCCACTGCTGCAGAAGCTTCACCTGTGAAACACACCGCTCGGATCACAGGAGGCCAAGTTTTCACTAGGCAATGGTGTACCTTGTTTGGTTGGTGTACCTTGTCGTCCTCAGAGACTCAACTCCTAAGACCCAGGTCTACACAGCCCAAGTCATGTTTACTGTATGACATCTTGGCCACTGTTGCCTCAGCCTGTTTATCTCTGTTTTCCTTTCTTGCCTAAGGAGTCGGACTGAATGCATTCTCAGTAATGGGACTTTTGAGAGGTTGCTTTCAAACGACTAATAAGATTCAAAACAAGTCTTCCTGATTTCTTTCTTTGGTACAGTATTCCCACCTCAACTCCTGCCAAAGCTCCCCTCCCAAGGCAGGCAAAAGTTTCTTCCAAACTATCTTCCTCCCATGTATTAATAAGGCATTGCTCCCAGGTCTGCAGCAGTCTGTCTTTTTGCTGACCGCAAGGTAATTGTATACAGATTTCCAGCCAAGCACTGTTGCTAGTTTAACTTTTGTTTTCTTCACTTAGGGAGTTCAAATTCACAGAGGCTATGCCGTGCCTACCACATTATAATACATGCAGTACACTACAATTATTCTGCTAAAACTTAAGCAATATTAGCATATATAATTAGCAAACCCTCATATTATCATGTTGTAGAATTAGCAAACAATGTGTAATCTGAGATTTTTTTTTTTGTCTAGTTCTTTTCACCCCCTAGGTGTTACAATTAATTACATCAGTGTTTTTTTTGTTTTGCAAGTATTATTATAGTTAATGATGATTAGTGTAGATAATTTTGTTAGGTTCCCATTTTCTAGCTTAGGGGTATCGCTTTCATTCTAAAGTGTTGATTGTTTCTGATCTAACTTTGAAAATGAGATTAGATACATTTAAAATGATGTTTCTTATATTGTCTAACTATGTAGATTTATATGGTAATTTAAAATCTGATAAGCCATGAGTGGCATAAGACTGCATAATAAAGCAATCACAGCAGTTGACACTTCGGAGAGAATTAAATTGAGTCTTGCTTCAAAAGAAAGAGACAAAAAATATGTACCACTACATGCTGGGGACCAAAGTGCTGGGGGAAACATTTAGGGCTAGAGAGTCATTACTTAACTTACATGCAGTGCCCTCATTTTCTCTGCATGACTGGACAGGTGCATCCATTATGTGTTATTTCAGGAGGAAGAATAAAGGAAA
The DNA here is from genome assembly GCA_008921705.1 of Burhinus oedicnemus. NCBI lineage: Eukaryota > Metazoa > Chordata > Aves > Charadriiformes > Burhinidae > Burhinus > Burhinus oedicnemus. The sequence goes on along the minus strand of VFFE01007254.1, from coordinate 1,532,150 downwards.
TAAATGGTCAAATACCAGGAGCTGCCTAGAATGAGATTGACTCGCTGAGGATTTCTGTGATGGGACTTGGATTACAGGCTTCTCCTAATGCAGCTCTCTTTACGTGCTTTTGCACAGGCATGGATGGGAGAATAATAAGGTAGGAGTGACCCCAATCCAGTGGATGCAGTTTCTTCTAGAAGAAATTCAAATTCTCCTCACAGGTGGGGCAATGCAAAAGAAACTCCTTTCCCTTCAGATTTTAAGGCACCTTCTAAATCAAAATTAGAAATTGAATTACGCATGAGAACTCTGTACAGAAACGCCCTTTTCAGCATATACGAAAGGGAAGCAAGAAGTTAAATGGGTGCTTTTAGGGAAGGGTGATGCCCCTGGAGACTGTTAGGTGGCACATGATTTTGCAGGATGGGAAGCTGCACGCTGATTTTCTTCTTAAAAGTCGTCACCCTACGTTCTTAGATGTTAACTCAAGGCTGTCATGTTGCAACAGGAAGGTGGTAGGACAGAAGAGGCTAAAGTCTGGAGCGTGCTAGGAGAAATGCCATTTGAACTACAGCTCTTGCACACTGGAAACACAATCTTGGAACCTCCAAAGACTATAGGAGGGGCTGCTCTAAATAGGTCTGGACAGCACAGTGACACCAGAGCATCACCACCCCCAGACACTCAACAGACACAGTCTTCTCCCAGTGAAGGACACAGACCCCTCTCCTCCCTAACTCAGGGTTTCAGAGAAAGCTGGCTCTGTTTGCAAGCCCTCTTCATGAGGGCTATGCCTATGGCATAGCCAAAGCATGTTATTAGGAGGGCAGACTGATGACTGGAGAAGACTGCAGTCACATTGTATGACCTTCCTGGAATACGTATTAGGGAGACTTTGAAAATCTGCATTATGATGGCAGAGGTAGGGGTGGGCTATGTGCCTTATATAAATGATCTAGTTTTTAGCAAGACAAAAAGGAAATACAGATACATATGTCAAGACAATGTGCGTTTAAGAGCAGCTGAGTCTCAGTCTGAAAAGCAGAGCTGTGATCTACTTGTTTTAGTTATACAATCCATATTTTATGACCGAATTGTGATAAAACACTATTATAACAATTGTTCTTGCAGATTTTACATCTGAATGGTAGACAGTGCTGTATCATCAGGCAGCTGAGCCACAACACAAGACGTGTCCCTTTCCTGGCTGCACAGCATGATTAGCTATCTGAAATAAAGAGGATACAAGCCCTGGGTGCAAGTAGGTGGTGGAAATCCTTTGTTTGGAATGGGAACATCCCAAGTTAGAAAGCAGAGCTCCCACAGGAACCAAGAGATAAGATTCTCTTTTACTTTTATAAGGTAATTTTATGGAATTCCCACTCTCCTTTTCTCTCCTAAAGTCCTCTGCATGGCTGGAGTAATTTGGAAAAGGGCCTAGAAAAACAAACAAAAAAAAAGTGGGCTGGAAGGTGTTGCTGAGCTACGGAGGAATCCAGGCGCTCTCTATTTGCTTTAACTGAATCAAAAATTAATCAAGTATCACAAATGCATCAAGAGGTAAATTAAAAAAAAAATCAATAAAAATGTGTCTTTGCAATGTCTGAAAGAGTTTAAATGCTTCTTTGCTGCTATCTTCAGTTAACGAGAGTTTTGAGGTATGAATGCCTCTTAAAAGCAAACACTAACACAACGTTTTATCAGAGCAAACATTAGCTCTTAACAGCTCAGATCTGCTGGTCAGTGTCTGGTTGGTAAATCATTTTATTCTTGACTTCTCCTGCACACTGTACCCTCTTAGGCTGGGCACAACTGTGCTTCTGCTCCCCTAAGCAATCTCCTTGCCTTATTCTGCTTTCTTCCTCTGGCCACCTCTGGCTCTGCTCCCTACATGGTCCATCTCCCTCCAGACAGCCCTGCTGCTCATTGGGGTGAAATGGTCTCCCACCCTCCCTCCAAATACCATTCTGGTGACACAAGGCACTGCAATCAGGCCACAGCTAGCACCAGGCACCTGCCTCCCACCCTAGCCTCCTCCCAAAACAGAAAGTGAAGAGTGAGCAAATAAACACAATATCCTTCCTCATTGTCCCAAATAGGTTGTGAACAACCAAAAGATAAAAGATTTCTAGCAGAAACCCCAGAATTAAGAAGTAAATGTTACCCAGAAAGGGATAAGCCTCAACTCTTAAATCACTTAATGCCTTCCCTGAAGTCACATATCTACCATGGACCAGGGAAGTCAAATCTAGTCTGCTCCAAGGGATGAAAGCAGGGAGGGACACTGCAGGCGGGACTCAACTTCCTATCATGCCCTTTCATCTTTAGCAATCCTTGTTTCTCATCTGACACATCTTTGCTATAGACTGCAGTGCTCTTAATACCAGAGATTCATGCAGGATTTTTCAGTGTCAAACCCACAACAACAGAGACTTCTAACCATTTCTGGGAAATCTTTTTCTAGCCCCCTCACCCTCCATCAAACTCTCTTAACAGCATCAGTTAAACAAAGCTGCATAAATCCAATATAAATCAGCTGTTTTGCTGTAATTCAGCTTGGAACTTTTTAAAGTTATTGTACATTCATACTGCGCTAACTCAGCCAAGCAGCAAGTAATATCTGCTAATACTCGTAGAATATCTCTGCATAACCAAGAGCAAAAACAATTGCATCCTTTCTTTTGGCAAATGATCAGCTAGGCAAGATACTTAGACTAAGCAAGCAACGTATACTAACACCACATGCTCAAGAGTATTCATAATCATGCAAATATCTTTGGCCCATTGACTGAGTTTCCGCAAGTGTACAATTAGTTTCTCCTCTATAAATTTTAATAAGTATAGGGCAAACCATCTATGCTGTGGCTGTTAGCTTTCTCCTCGTCTCCTTATTACAGAAAAATCCATTTGGCATTTGTCAGCTTTCTCTGTATATCTTCAGAAGAAAATCATTCTCTGTATTCAGCAGCTTCCTTTTTTAATACATTGTCATAAACAAAAACATGTATTCATTGCTCCTCAGATTTCTCCATAGGACTTGAGAAGAGAAAGTTTTGCTTGGCAGTTGTCATACTTCAGGATATTTTTCATAAGCAAATCACTCACCATTCATCAACTTTATGTGGATCTACTAAAAAAAGGAAGTGCTTGCTCCACTTTTCATCGACGCACAGATGCAACCTCATTATAGGTCCAAGGATGAGCAACTCTTAGATGCATAAACTCATAACCAATTAGCATTATGGGGAGATCTTCTGTGCTTTGAAAATACAATTTGTGCAAGTAGCTAAGGAAAATGTCCCTGTGGTTATTAATTAGAGTGGGTAATTAAGGCTATTAATCTTACCGACTTTTTTCTACTAATTCACAGCAATATACTTGGGAATAAATAACTATGATCTTTCGGACAATTCTTCTTCCAGCCTTGAACAAGAAAAAATTTTTCAGAACAGTTAAGCATGGAAAGTGCATTCTCTATAGCCGGTACAAACCAGAAGTGGCAGAGGGAAACAAAGCCCAATTCAGGCATCTGAATCAAAGACAACTGAAGTAATTTAAATTGCACCTGCAGCAGGTCAGTAGGAACCTCTTCACTGCCCTCACACACACACTTGTCCACTCAGCTGATCCCAGGACAGATGAAAATGACAGGTAACAAGGCAGAAAGAAGAATTCCCAACTTTTGTCAAGGTAGTGAGGAATCTGATGCATAAATATACTATACTATGCCTTTAGGTCTGCTACTGCTGCACTGGCATGAGGTTCCTGGTATTAGGGTAGCGATTGTCACAGAGCCCTGCTGCCAGTTTTCCAAGAGGCTCACTGCTGGCTTGTTTTATATATAATATAAAAGACTGTTGCAACACCCAAAAGCAAAATTCTTTTTGCCTTCTCTATTTAGCGAAAATTTTGCATCTGATTTGTGATTTTTTTAAATTTTTTTCATACAAGCCTCGTGCCTCTGTAACGCTTAGCACCTTTCAGAAGCACACAAAGCACTATCTGTCACAGCCAGCTGTTTCCTTCCTACACCTTCCCAAGAGAGCCCTGAATGGGGATTTTATTAGCTGGCTCAAAATGCAATAGGCCAGGTGTGGAGAGAATATGACAGCAGACACTCACTAATTTAGAGAAACAAACAACAACAAAAAAATCTGTGGCAATGCAGACTTCTGAAGAGTTTATTGCTACTACTGTACAGGCAGGAGGGGTAGCACAGAGAGACATGTAGCTGTGGCTCCATCAATCGCTAAAAAAGGACCAGGATACAAGTTTAGGCACTGGACCCTGAGCATCCAGACTGGCTGTTTCCTAGCTGGTTTTACTATTTCAACTATCCCTCTCCATCACAGTGCCCAACTCCATCTAGAGATACAGCTCACTCCAGAGGTGATACAGATGAGACTTCACAGGATCTGGATTCTTTTCCCTATACAATTACTCACTACTAACCCAGAAGGTTCACAAAAAAGCAAGAATACTCTGCTTGGCTGAAACAAAATCTTTGATGTGATATGAGATGTTTCAAACTGAGAAAACCACACAAGCTATTTCATAATAAAGCACTCTTCAGGATCCAGAGGCATCCCAGGTTCAAGGACCACTTAAGTGCAGATTTGGCCAATCTGTTCATGCAGTCTGGATGTGAACTGGTGGGTACCCTACCACCTTGGGATGAGGGACTAGTCCCTCCTGTTCAGAGCTGTTGATGTAGCATGTACACTCATATACCATCAGAGTGGATGGTGATTACTCACCTGTAGATATGCTCAGTGCTTTACAGACACATATTAAACCTAAGCTCCATCTCTAAGGGTTTACACTGAAAAGCATTTGAAGTTTTGTAATAGAATCCAAATAGCCCTGAGGCTATTTAATTTTCCTTTCAAGGTGTTGTGAATTCATACTTAGGCCCCTTCTTAAAAGACCATTTTTGACCCAATGGCCCATGATGGCTTCTTCAAAGCAAGCTACATTCTATCAGTCAACTTCTGTTTAGTTCACAGATCATTGATACAATGGAATTTAACAGCTGCTCAGGAGCTATTATAGCCTTTCATGTCAATCTGGTTGTCAAGGGTGTACAAAAAAATGTCAAAAATCTTCAAGAATAATTTTAATTGATATTTACTGACCATACACAAGAAGTAAGCCTTTATGCCTAGCTTTTTCTCCAAAGGGTAAAGCCAAAATACCTTACAACCTGGGAATTAGAGCTGCCAGAACAAATTGGTCAACACAGTAAACATCAGATATATTCTTAAGCTGCAGGAGCTTAACAGCACATTTGCTCAATAAATCCCTGCTCTTTGTTTCAGTCCTATAAAATAAAACTAGCTAAACTTCAAAAAGAAGTTAAAAACGGAATACTTTTTATTAAGACTTCACATCTGTTTTACTATAGGTCTGTTTTTACAATCAGCACTTAAAACGCTATTCTCGAAATTTCATGAATGTATGAAACCTCAAGAACTAAAAGAGGTGGGTTATGTAGAGGAACAATCTTTATAGGCAGAAAAAATAGTTTGTGAGGCCAGATATGTCATTCAAAGCATGAAATATAAATACATAAAGTAATTACTAAGAGAGAGAAACCTCTTACGAGTCAAATGAAAATAAAATGTCGTCCTTGAAGATCTCAAATTCCAGCCCTGAAATTCAGCCCTCAGAAATCACCCAAACGTTCAGGCCTTTATATTAAAAATCATACTTTTTAAGCTGCCCAAGCTCTAATTTTGCACGAGTTAAAATACAGGCAAAGCAACAAGTCCTTTGGAGGATGCCCCTTGCCAAGCAGCTGAGCAAGCATCTCTGTTCCCAAGCAAGCAGCCACAGTCCCATGTGCCCAGACTGCCTCTGTCCCTTTCCCCTTTGCAGATAGAAAACTCTCCCTCCATTCTCTGCTGTGGTTTTGCAGGTCCATCTTGCCACCGCCTGGGGCAAAGGCAGATTTCCTGTCTCCTCTTTCTACTGGTGCACAGAAAATAAGCACTGCTGGTGCTGGGCAGGCTGGAGAGAAGCATGAGGATGAGTCGTGAAAAAGGTGAGGGAGTGATGCAGTCCCAAGAAAGTGTCCTAGCTAACGGCAAACACCAGCCTGCAGTGAAGACTCTTCATGCAAGGACATATGTGTGATGGGAAAAACAAAGTCTGCAAGTTCCTGCTCAATGCCAGGAGGCCGGTGGCAGTTAAGAGGGGGAAAGAGAACAGTTGGAACATGAAAACATGAGACAACAGACGTCTTCCTCTTTTGGAATTTTTTGTCTGTGCTGGTAAGAAGCATTCAGAAAGAAAAAAAGGTAGCCTCCATTTTCTTTACTAAAAAATGTTGGGGCGAGGAGGGAGAGATGCGCTGGACTAGCGGCTAAAACATACAAAAGAAATGACTCTTCAGCTTCCATTCAAAAAGCAAAACAAAAAAATCCTGCTATTTCCCTAAAAAGTGTCCTGATCACTAGGCTCTTGTCTTGGAGCTGGCTGAACCTGAGACACCATACAATACTTGGAGTCAAGGGGGAAAAAATTACAAATAAACAGCACTCTGTCATATAATGCTCTTAGGGGATGAGCTTCCATGCATGTGCATGCATGGGTATGCCCATCTGTACTCTGTAGTGGAGGGAGAGGAAGACAACAGGTAATTTGCATGTTTCGATATTTCCTCAAAAGAGTGTTGTATTTCATATGCTACATATCAAAACGCAAAAAGCCCCTCACCAGGAACCTAGGTCTTTCCACTTACAGGAAACACGTTCCCACAGACTGACAGGGCTTTTTTTTTTTCCTGTCCCAATGGATTTTGGAGATGTCTGAAAAGGAATTCGAAAGGAAGAGTTGTGACTAAAGCAGCATTCATGTAAAGGGTAGACATCAGTTTTTGTTCCCTCAGACAGAGAATGACAGTACGTACTAACTTATTAGATAGTGGGGAGTAATACCGTCCACCTCCTTCAGACCTCTTCTGGTAGATGCATGTTAAAGTAAGAGCAGTCTTAGTCAAGAGCTGTAAACTAAAGGTTTTAGGAAATGGGACTTACTGGTCTACATACATATCACCATCCTTGCTCCCTCGGGTGTGCGTGTGGCACAAAAGGGCTGTGACATAAGGGTTGATCATGGCTTCTGAGGTTTTCATTTGCTAGTAAAAGGCAGCCGCATGTCCAGAATCTCAATTTTAAGTGTCTCTAAGATGCACAGCTGGCTCCGTGCATCCGACTTGGAAGAAGACAACCCTGCCCATTCTTCTATACAGGCACCCACCACAGGTCTCTAGATTATAAATTCAGAGCTGAGGAGAGGAGAATATGCTTAATTTTCAGGTATATCAGTTATTTATTTGATTTTACCTTCAGTTTCTTCATGAAGAAAAGAAAATTAAAAATTCAAGTCCTTGTTGGGAGGTAGCACCACTTGCAGAGAAAGTGAAGGTTAATTAGGTAGCTAGGCCAATTTATGAGGAGGAAACTGTACGCTCAGTCAGCATTGCCAAGAGGACAACTTAGTCTTAGAAGAACGAAATGAATTCGAGGCAAAAGAAAAAGGAAAGGGGAAAATTTACAGATTAGAAAGGCCAGATACAGGAAAACATCATATACTCTTGATACAAAGGAGTAACTGATAAATTGGAATAAAAATAAATTCCTAAAGCAAAGTTGTTCTAGTTTCAAGGTCTGAGTGGACTATCCCTCACATTCAGGGACAAAACTGAGAAAAATTATCTAGACAGACTTTTAGGACGAGGAAAGAACATCAACCCACTTCAAAGCATGTCACTTAAAAATAATAAAATATTAACTATTAAAAAAATTTCAGGAGGTTTCTATAAAAAGTTTTGAGAGTGTTTGTTCAAGTAGTTAGGTTGCCATGGACGCATTACAAAAATGTTGATCTATATTATTTAACCTCTTTCCCAGCTCAGAAAAACTAGGAAGTTTTTACATGTAAACTTTTTTTTTTTTTTTTACTGTGCTGTTATCTCTTGATCTAGGAGGCAAGAGAACACGTCTGCTTAAAAACTTCCTACTACTCTTCAAGTTATTCCTGTGTAGATAAGTTTCACCCATATTTAAAATGTCTAGGCTCAAAAATAGAGAATCTTCTGAAACACAGAAATGAATAAAAATACATTCATCTTTTCAGTATTGAATCAGAAGGAGAAATTAATAAGAAACAACAGCTGAAAACCAAGTAAAAACTTAGTATTCACATGTTTGTGCACAGGTAGATTGAAGCAGCCAGTATCAGGTAGCTATTAGATCACAGTGATCAGTAAGACATGTTAACAAAAATCCCTGTAAAAAAGCTGCAAAATGTCCATTGCTTTCAACTCCACGAAATTTGGGTCTTCAAAACAAGCTAGACTCCCACTTTTTGGCTTGATAGCTAGTTTTGGAGATGAACTTTTGTATCCCTGCAAAATTAACAGGATGCTCTCATTGTCCCATGTTTGCATCCTATTTTCCCCTAAAGGAGCGACTGTCTGGGAGGAATCCAGGGTTTTCATGCCAGCCCTTTGTTCCGCACTAGCCATTACACTCGGCAGGCAGGAAACAGCCTTGATTAAGTTATTTGTATTCCTTAGAGGTTTACTACTGCCTGGGCTTGCTCTGCAGTCCTCTAACCCTGAACAGGAACAGCTGAACAACTGAAAATAGTTCTGGCTGTTATATGCCATTAAGATATAATGATTGTCTTAAGAGCACAGAGCAGCAGCGCACATTTAACTTGAGCAGCAAAGCTTTGGCCTCACTTTTCATTACACCAGTCTACCAGAAACAGCCGAGCAGGTTTACAGGGAGCTCTGATGCACAGACAGAGATCCTCAACAGGGCACCGAGTCCCAAACTCTTACAGTTTACATGTGTCTGTTCCTTCCTTTTAACTCGCTCTTGGCTTCCAGACATGCCTACCAACTGCAAATATTTCATTAGGGTTTTATAGCGTGAATCAATACCCAAAGGTATACAATTTGGGCTGGAGGAGCCAGGGCAGCAGCAAGAATAAGTTTCTCTCTGAACAAATGAAAAGAGGGCTAGGCATTATGTACCACAAAGACATAATGAGACAAAGTGTCTATGCAGCTGCCTAGGACTGATTGCGGCTTGAAAAGCTGACTTTCCAGAACTCCACACTTCTCTCATAAGGATTCCCCATCCACCTTAACCAGGTTAGAAATATTCCTAGCTCACTTATGCTACTTCTGTTTTCTGCATCATTGCAGGTAACACGGCTGAAGATCATTGTAAAACCAAGTAAGTGCAACTGAGGAAGAGACTTTTCAAATAAAGAAGCAAGTAAAGAACTGCCTAGTGTTCTGATACAAGAATATGATAAAGATGTAGTTTTCTCTCTATCTTGTTACTTAATTTAGAGGCCCACCCTGAGAGAATTTAAGTTTAATCAGTAAAACAAGCAAATATGGTAATTCAGCGAAGTGGATGAGTAAGAGTGTACCACTTTTATGCAGTGCTGCGTTTAACTAGTTTGAAAATACAAATCTACAATTATTTCCAAAATGCCTTTACTTTTTTCCTTATTCCTTTAATTTTTAAACAGACAAAATAATGACCAAATATTATTTAAACTCCAAATACGTTCAGGGCAATAGCTAATTCTGTGACCAATTAAAGAAAACTCTGGGCAGAGAGCAGAGTTTAGAAACTGCTAACCACAAGAAATACATTGCTAGGTTTCCCTGAAATACTTTTCAAAAGAAGTTTTCACATATGTCATTAGGCTTATTATTTCTTAAAAACTACAGATATTAGCATCAGCATAATACCACCCTTCATACATCTTCCTTTTTTCTGTCTATTCCTTCTATAAACTTGCTATCCTCTTCAAAGCAAAGTTCTCATACTTAAAAAATATCCCTCTCTCTTGTCAGCAAAGCACTCTCATTCTCTTCCTTCAAATCCCTCCATATAACCTACATTTCACTAAGATTGACAGTAGTGCTCTAAATGCTGTCAGTATCACACCCTATCTTACAATTTTACTCTTATCCTGTGTATCATATTCTTCTAAAATCAGATTCTAAATTGCTTGGGGCTTAAAGCTGTCTCTCTACTTTCCTTTATCTTGAATCATTCAAAGGGCCAAGCACTTCCCATCCCAACTGGTTAATTTGTAGGAGCGATGGGACCACTTTACCGCAGCTAGAAGAACAGCTGTGGTTACTCTACCCATGAGCTAAGAATCAGCTGAGCACATATTCCAGCTCCATGTTTTCCACTCCGATGGATGACATCACTGGCACAGGACTAGTTACGTGGCATTTGGGAAACAGGTGAAGGTCAGCTTGTGCTGTTCATTTTCAGAAAGCTATCTTGACAAAGTTCTGAATCTGCTTTTTTGACCCAAAAAAAAGCAGCCTAGGGAGCACTAGCCACTAGAAGCCGTGTGAACAGGGCAGCCACGGCATGGCACGGCAGTTTGCGTGGCACTTTACACAGCAGGGCATGCAGGAAGGGTGTAGTCACCCTACCAGCTTAAGGGGTGAGTTCAGTTGGTGGTCATCACCCTCTCAGAAGGAGCACAGCTATGGTATCCACCCAGCAGAAAGCTATGCCCTCTGCACTTGGATGCAAAATGGATGTGGCAACCCAGACAGCGCTCCCACGGACATTTGCCACCGTCGAGGTCTCAGGCTGCAGGGCATGCCAGAGCCTTTTGCTGGTAACAGATGGCAGTAGTGAGAACAGCTGTGTGAGATGTGACCAGGTGGACGATCTGCTCAGCCTGGTGGCAGAGCTACGAGAGGAAGCAGAAAGGTTAAGGACCATCAGGGAGACTGAGAAAGAGACAGACTAGTGGAACCGTGCTCTGCCCTGCCTGAGACAGAAATGGGAACAGCCACCAGAAAAAAACCTCAAGATCAAGGGGATCCTGTATCCTCCCCCAGCCAGGCTAGAGGCAGTAGCTTAAAGGAAAGGAGTGAATGGAGACCAAGTCCACGCTCAGGGCAGCAGGAGAACCCCCTCCTTGCCCACTCCACCTTCCCAGCTGCCTCTCTACAACAGGTATGAGGGTCTGGATGTGGAAAGCCAGTCAATGGGTGATGATGTAGGTAACAGTCCATCTTTACCAGAGGTGCTGCCAAGGTCAGAAAGGCCTGCCCCCTGTATCATGACCACCTCCATGAGGAAGAAAAGATGGGGTATAATTGTAGGCAACTCCCTTCTGAGGCGAATGGAGGATCCAATATGCCAGTGAAACCCTCCTCTTAGGGAAGTCTGCTGCCTCCTTGGGTCCCAGGTTAAGGACATCATGGGGAAACTTCCTAGCCTGTTACAGCCCTCAGACTATTACCCATTACTACTCCTTCATGTGGGTGGCGATGAATCCGCAATGTGTAGTCCAAGGGGGATCAAAAGAGACTTCAGGGCTTTGGGACAGCTGGTAAGGGAATCTGGAGCACAGGTCATTTTTTCTTCTCCCAGCTGCAGGCAGCGACATTGGAAGAAACAAACAGGCCCAATCTATTAATACGTGTCTCTGTGGCTGGTGTCACCAACACAATTTTGGAGTTTTTTGACAATGGGATGGCCTACATGGCACCAGGCTTGCTGGCGTCAGATGGGATTCATCTTTATGAAAGGGGGAAGAGGATCTTTGCTCACAAGCTGGCAGGATTCATTGACAGAGCTTTAAACTAGGCTTGAAGGGGGAGGGGGATAATATCAGACTTGCCCGTAACAAGCTGTGGGATGACATGCCAAGGTTAGAGGGACAAGGTGCTGGTGAGGACCCTCAGCCTGTTGATCTGAGAGGTGCTGCCTACACTGCAGCACACTTGAAGTCTTACAGAGGTGAGCCAGGGTCTCCTGAGGTAACAGGAGCCAAGAGGGAAACACAGGTGAAATACCTCAAAGGAATTAAGGAGTGTTTCTCTAAGAAGGTGACATGGCTGACATCCCAGCTGAAGTGTCTCTACACCAATGCACCCAGCATGGGCAACAAACAGGAGGAGCTGGAAGCCACCGTGCTGCTAGAAACATATGACCTTGTTGCCATTTCTGAAACTTGGTGGGACAAATCTCATGAGTGGAGTGCGGCTATTGACAGCTACAGGCTGTTCAGAAGGGACAGGCAAGGAAGGAGGGGCGGAGGGATTCCCCTCTACATCAAGAAACGGATAGTGTGTGAAGAGCTGTCTGAAGAATAGCCACGAGCAGCTTGAAAGCTTATGGGTAAGAATAAGAGACCAAGGCAACAAAGGGAACCTTAGGTTGGCATTTACTACAGGCCACCTGATCAAGGGGAGCCTACTGACGAAGCCTTCTTACTCCAGCTACAGGAAACATCATGCTTGCAGGCTCTTGTCCTGCTGGGGGACTCTAACCACCCCGACATCTGTTGAAAAAGTGGCACAGCAAGATGCAGGCAATCCAGGAGACGCCTGGAGTGCATTGAGGATAACTTCCTAAGCCACGTAATAGACATCCCTACCAGAGGAGATGTGATACTGGACCTCTTGTTTACCATCAAGCATAGAAGAAGCCTGAGTTGCAGTGATCGTGCACTGATGGAGTTTGCAGTCCTAAGGGATGAGGGTCAGGCAAAGTGTAAAGTCAGGACCCTGAATTTTAGGAAAGCAAAATTCCAGCTCTTCAAGGAATCAGTATGACACCCTGGGAAATCATCCTCAGGGACAAGAGAGCAGAACAGAGCTTGCAGATCCTTAAGGATACTTTCCATAGAGTGCAAAAGCTCAATCGCCATGTGTAAGAAATCAGGAAAAGAAAGCAAGAGAGTGGCATGGCTGAGTCAAGACCTGCAGCTCAAACTAAAAGGCAAGAAGGAGATGCACAAGCAGTGGACACAGGGACAGGTATCCTGGGAAGAGTATAGCGATGCTGCCCAGTTGTGTAGGGATGGGGTCAGGAAGGCCAAGGCGCAGTTGGAGCTGAATTTGGCAGGGGACACAAAGAATAATAAGAAGGACTTCTACAGGTATATCAGCCAGAAAAGGAAGGTCAAAGAAAGTGTACCCTCCCTCGATGAGCAAGACTGACAAACTGGTAACAACAGATGAGGAGAAGGCTGAGATACTCAACAACTTTTTTGCCTCAGTCTTCGCTGGCATTCTCTCTTCCCACACCTCTCAAGCGGATGGACCACAAGACAGGGACTGGGGGAGCAAAGTTCCTCCCACTGAAGAAGATCAGGTTCGTGACCACCTGAGCAACCTGAACATGCAGAAGTCTATGGGACCTGACAAGATGCATCTCAGAGTCCTGAAGGAATTGGCTGATGTAGTTGCCAAGCCACTGTCCATGATGTTTGAAAAGTCATGGCAGTCAGGTGAAGTCCCCAGTGATTGGAAAAAGGGAAACATTGCACCCATTTTTAAAACGGGTAGGAAGGAGGACCCTGGGAACTACTGACATGTCAGCCTCGCTTCTGTGTCTGGGAAGATCACGGAACAGATCCTCCTAGAAGCTATGCTAAGGCACATGGAGGACAGGGAGGTGATTTGAGACAGCCAGCATGGCTTCAGCAAGGGCAAGTCCTGCCTCACCAACCTAATGGCCTTCTATGATGGAGTGACTACATCAATGGACAAGGGAAGAGCTATGGATGTCATCTACCTGGACTTCTCTAAGGCCTTTGACACGATCCCCCACAACATCCTTCTCTTCTCTCTAAATTGGAGAGATATGGATTCGATGGGTGGACTGTCCAGTGGATGAGGAATTGGTTGGATGGTCTCATCCAGAGGGCAGTGGTCAACAGCTCAATGTCTAGATGGAGACTGGTGACAAGTGGTGTCCCTCAGGGGTCCATATTGGGACCAGTACTGTTTAATATCTTCATCGATGACATAGACAGTAGGATTGAGTGCACCCTTAGCAAGTTTCCAGATGACACCACGCTGAGTGGTGCAGTCAACATACCTGAGGGACAGGATGCCATCCAGAGGGACTTGGACAAGCTTGAGAAGTGGGCCTGTGTGAACCTTATGGGGTTCAACAAGGCCAAGTGCAGGGTCCTTCACGTGGGTCAGGGCAACCCCCTTTATCAATACAGGCTTGGGGATGAAGGGATTGAGAATAGCCCTGAGGAGAAGGACTTGGGGATACCTGTGGATGAAAAGCTGGACATGAGCCGGCAATGTGCGCTTGCAGCCCAGAAGGCCAACGGTATCCTGGGCTACATCAAAAGAAGTGTGGCCAGCAGGTCAAGGGAGGTGATTCTGCCCCTCTACTCCACTCTCGTGAGACCCCACCTGTGGTACTGCATCCAGCTCTGGAGCCCCCAGCATAAGAAGGACACAGACCTGTTGGAGCAGGTCCAGAGGAGGGCCACAAAAATGATCAGAGGGCTGAAGCACCTCTGCTATGAGGACAGGCTGAGAGAGTTGGGGTTATTCAGCCTGGAGAAGAGGAGGCTCTGGGAAGAACTTCCAGTACCTAAAGGGGGCCTACAGGAAAGATGGGGACAAAGTTTTTAGCAGGGCCTGTTGTGATAGGCCAAGGGGTAATATCTTTAAACTACAGGAGGGTAGATTTAGACTAGATAGAAGGAAGGAATTTTTTACGAGGGTGGTGAAACACTGGAACAGGTTGCCCAGAGAGATGGTAGATGCGCTATTCCTGGAACCATTCAAGGTCAGGTTGGACGGGGCTCTCAGTAACCTGATCTAGGTGGAGATGTCACTGCTTATTGCAGGGGGGTTGGACTAGATGACCTTTAAAGGTCCTTTACAACCCAAACTATTCTACGATTCTACTTCCATTTTTGTAAGCTAATGTTAAAAAAAGTTACTTTTAATTATGGATCGCACATATATGATAATGTCCTTAAAATTATACAGTAAACTGAAGAGTAAAAAGGGTAATCATAAAGTCCCAACAGCAAAGGATCTAAGCGTGACAAGTGAACCGAGACTGTGGAAAACAAGATACTCTGTGATAAATGGTGGGTGCATATTAACTTTACAATAGCAGAGTATGGCAAAGACTGTCCATTCAAAACTCTAAATATAAAATGGATGTCTTCAGACAAAAAAATTGATAAAATTCAATCTTGATGTTTAATGCAATAAAATGTTAAGCTTTTTAATAAATAAAGAAAAACCTTTCTGTGGTGCTAATTATATGAAGTTAATGGAACTTCTCCCTGTCAAAATATTAAACCCAACTCACCCCAGGAGTCCTGACTATCTGAAACATACATCTTTCTCTACTGCTTTTGAAGTATCAGTATATTCCAGTAAGCTTTCTAATTAACAATTTTTTTAAAATATAGAAAGTCTTCATAAACATAAAATGAGCCAATTTAAAACCTTGATGGTCTTTGCACTGAAGTGCTGATGAGATAAAAAGCATATCTGAACTACAGAAAGCATAGGTTTTTAGAGAATTTACCTCTAAAATGATTCAAATAATTTTTACTTAGTGATTTTCTATTTCAGGGAAGGAAAAGCCATTTTATACTGGCTTATTGCTTCCCTAAGCCAGGGTATTGCACGGGCCTTGGTCTGCTTTTGTAGCAAAATAGCCACATTCAGTAGGGGCGCAGGAGCAAGCAAAACAGCTTTTTGTCACACTGCAGTGTTTTTGTCATTACAACATGGAGACGTTCAGGCTTGTTCTAAGTGGCAATAACCACGTGGCTCCTAACGTATCCCCGTGGAAGAACTGCCGAGCTCTGTGCTACACGAGTGAGGCTCCTTTTCCTCTGCCATGCTCTTAACCAGGCGCCTCCTGCAGGGGAAGGGGGACCGAAGCCCTCACATCAGCACTGCTGGGAGTTGGTCTCACCCTGGGAGGACCCCAGGCTGGAGAGCTGTGAGCACTTCATGACACTGAGGTGGCACAGGTAAAATGGGAACCAAAATCTGGTTTATAGTTTTCAGAAACTGGAATTCGTAACAAAGATGCCATTGCTTTGCATCAGAGGAAAAATACATACCTAAGTACAAATTAGAAACTAAACGCCATCATTTATTTCAATTAAAAGGCACAGCAGAGGAAACTAAAAAAGAAAAGAAAAAAGAAAAGAGGAGATGTAACTGGGACATGCTGTTTAGAGTGTAGCTGGAACACTACACATAGCGGCAAGGCCAGCTGCCTCAAAGCCACCGGGCAGCACAACCCACCAGCAGCCCATTGCCAGACAAGCAGAACATACAGACCCCAATTTCCAGCTCAGCGTTCAGCTCACACTCTGCCTCATAGGAGAAGAAATTTAAAGCCTCAGCCCTCAAGAACTGCAAGCTCTGAATCCCAAATCTACCTACAGCTATGCTCTGTCTGCCCTGTTGTGGCTGAGCATGCACAAGTAAACCTTAAGTGCAAAAATACTGCGATATCTTGGAAGCTGGTCCAAAAAATACAAACTTATTATCATTTTCCTATACAACCCAACACCTGTAAGAGACGCATTAAGAAGCGTCTAAAACATGGATCGATGTCTGAAGCTCGATATGCCCTTGGGATTAGCTTGCTTTCCTGTACTAGTCTGCCCTTTTTAATCATGTACTCTAAGAAAAGCTTCATTTCTACAACATGGAGGTTTCAGCTCCTCACTGTACTGGGGAGTTATGAATCTGCAAAGCAATTTTAATAGAAATACTGTAGCGTAGCATAGAGGTAAGAAAAAAGCTAATCAAGACACTACATTCAAGATGAGAAGTTACTGATCCTAAAAGAGAAAGTGAGTCAAGAAATTTACGGTTTAACATTCTCTTTGATCTGTGTATGACTTCGCTCTTTAATTTGCTTAAGCTTGAAAAAGGTGGACAAGGAAGAGAAGGTTTTATGAGAGAAATGGTTTCACAGCAATCCTACTTCATTTGAGACTTCTGAAAAAGCATTGACTTACATACTATAAATCTGTCTTTTAGACTTTTTCCCCCACAGTTTAATACAAAGTGAAAAGAAGTATTTTATAGTCATACAGCCCTTGAACTGCTTAGATCATCATGTTATATAGTAGACGTGTCTCACTAAAGGTGAGAACCATTTGAATAAGATTACTAATTAAAACCTTACAACTGCAAAACTTGCACTTAAAATTAGCTCTGTATTTATGACTTTTGAAACAACCAGATAATGGACGTGACATGATCTGATACACAGCAACAGTAATTGGGACTCCTTGAGACACACTGCGAACATTGCATAAGGGATCTGGATAGTACATAACGTTGTCCAGAGGATTTCCAATGACGTATCGAGCAGAACAGACAGGAGCTTCACAAACAGCCTGCAGGTGAGTAGGATTTGGATGTCTGTGAAGGCACTGGGGTGAAGCCGTCTTACTCCTTACACCCAAGCCCGTGCCACGCAGCTCCAGGACCAATAAAGGGATCTGAGAATGACACCAAGGTCCTTCAGCTTCTCCAGTGTTCCACTCCCTCTTACATACAGACCCTGGCAACAGCTGTCTTTCTCACCACTTCATCACTCGCCCTGAGGACTGGTCAGCACCACAAACGAGATTGATGTTCTGCCCTAGAGACTTAGAGAAGTCACCACGAGCAGGGTGCTCGTGCTTTTTCCTGACCAGTTTCCTTCAATTTGGCTGACTCATTCCTCAAGGCGGGTGGGATAAATTAGGTGTAATACAGGAACTGGCCACCACAGGGTTATGGGGCAGTCCATTCTGACACTGTCCCAGCATCACATACCAACTACCTCCAGTACATTGCAGAAGCAATGACTAAGTCTGCAGCTGGGGTGTTTTTCTCTCTTTTACTATACATCTTTACAGGGGAAATCACTAACCCTATCTTCTCAACTGTTTCTTCAAACATCCTTTCTACAAGCCTAATGCCAGTACAAATGTTAGTATGAACATTAGGGAGGTAAAATTTGATCCCCGAAGCCTCTTGATCCCTTTTCCTCCTTCAGCCTTCCAGATAAAGAGTGCATCATGAGGTGTATTGTGCGCAGTTTTTTCAGAGGAGCCAGTAAAAGCCAGTCCCATGGTCACATTAAAGGTCCCAGGGTACCTCTTGTTAGAAGAGAATACAGATTTTTTTTTTTTTAATGTGGTTTCTTCAGCCAAGCGCTCTCCTCCCAGGGCAATGTACTAAGTACCTGTCAGCTGTCTTCCATCTAGCAGAGGGAGCTGAATGCTTTTTTGTAATGAAGGCCACTATATACATCTAAGCTATTAATTCAAAGACAAACAGGCACTTCTTTGATGGAAAGATGTGAGTCTGTGAGGTAGAAATCGGTTAATAAATGTGAAAATGAATCTTCTAAGGATAATGTGCCAGTGTCAAGTAGCAAAACAGCTGAAGCACGGTTCTGACATCTCCTCAGGACACATGATATTCACATAAAATCTGGGCAGGGGAGAAACATTTGATGTCTGGCCCTACCATTTATATTTTTAGAAGGCTACACAACAATACTCTGACACCCCCTGAGGTAGCTAATGGTTCAACAGTCCTGTACAGCAAGGTTCTGCCTCCTTTCTAAGGCACACAAATCCATAAACCTTCACTGACCTGTAGTGTCGGTATGTTCCTGCCTGCAGCCCTTTTTTTCTGCTGTGTTAGAAAGCCTGATGAGACTGCTTATTGAATTTCTTCCTTTCAACATCAAAGATACTAGCCATGCTCTCCAATTATTTAATAGATTCTGCTACAGTGGAGATCACCGATTCATTTTCACTAGAGATATCCAGTCATTGTAAAGAGCGATTATATATAATAACAGCCTAGCTGTTCTCAAACATTCTCTTATCAAACACACAGTGCAGTGATTACCGAGATGGGCAATGATCTGAGATTGATAATAAAACTTAATGTCTTTGGTGTTAGTTTTACCAAAATATCAGCAGCTTTGCTCTGCAGACCCCAGCACTCAAAATGCAGCGGGACTGTTTGGACGGTCTTTTCCTTTAGCTGTTATATTTATTTCACCGTCAGTCTTTTTAAGCCTCGCAGAAAGGTGTCTCTGATTTGGTTTTTTGCTGCTCGGCAGTGCTGTCTGGAGGAATGACACAGGGAGACAGCGGATGCTGACTTCTGAAGCTGGCTCTGTCGCCGGGCAGCCTCAAGCAAGGCGTTTTGTCTCAGTCTTCCCATCTGTAAAACTTTCCTACTTAACTGCACACGGGGGCTGACGATCAATTTGTTAATGGCTGTGCATTAGCACTGTGCACAGCCCTTTGAACATATAATATGTCCTAAAAATACTAACCCTTTTTGCCCTTATTCACAGATTACTTTCCAGATCTACAGATTAAAGTATTCTTTTTCTAAAACTTTCCCTGAAATAAAAACTCAGCGATAGCTACTTACTGAGCCCTGTCTCTCAATGGCTCTGAGGTGGCAAGTCCTCTACTTGAAGTAAAAAATTTTCATAACCATTTTACAATTGTGATAAAACTAAAAGCAAAATTAGACTAGTGAGGTTCACAGGGATTGCTTGACCTTGAAGCATAAGTTGTGAAGAGCAAAATGAGAGCACCCACCTTCTCCAGACCAGTTTTGAATCCAACCGGCTGACAAAGACTGCAGTGATGAAGATAATCACAGTCTTGAACAGGTTTTATATCCCCATCGATAGCGGGCAGAGGCATGCATACGAGTTCCCTGCTCTAGAAAGCTATCATGCCCCACAGGCAGTTTTCATGCCTTTCAAATAATCCTTATTTTAGTTAGACAACACATTCCTCTATCTTTTATATCCTGTCCTTTCTCATCTGTAGGGCTACAACAGATACAAGTTTCCCTTGACATGTTCTCTTTTTCTGCCTTAAGCATCAGATCCAGGCAGACCCTGGCCATTTGTCTGCTGTGTAGGACATGAGTCTGGTTCCCACTGGACCAGGGATTGCAGCCATCACAGATCCTGCCCACAGCATGAGCACAGGCAAATCCTAGGTGCCATATGCCACAAGGATGACATGCTTGTGCACGCGATAAATTTACCTAGGGCACTTCAACTGCCTAGAGCACGTATCGTTCATTCCCTGGATCTGAGAACTGCTGAGGTCTCTCTTCAGGATTTCCCAGGCAGAAGCCTTAAGGAGGCAAGCTGACTGGAAGGTGCTAAGTACACGTTAGCAGGGAATAAAGAGTGAGAGCTCTCCTGGGAAAAGCGTATGGATGGGTGGGCGGGTGTATTTATTTTGTCACGTTAGTTCAGATCTTGCCCTCAAACCAGAGCCCCAGCGCACCGCACAGTCCGCGGGCTGAGTTATCCTCTGGCTTTAGGCTGAAATAGGTCAAACCTTTCATGAAGCCACATACGTGGGCATAGCACGGGGGGCCCAACTCGCACTTTATTCTGCTTCTAAGACTATAGAGGGGGACTGAAGAACATGATATGGCTCCACAATCTTCATACGAAATTCAATCCCACAGACCAAGGAGACTGTAAGTATGACCACCAGGCACCAATCTCTTGGGAGGAGGCAGGGAGAGGGGACACTGCATGTGGCCATGGCCAGGGGCTCTGGGAGTTGGGGGACTCCAGAGTGTTGCCAGCTGAAGCACTCCTAGCTCCCATTTCAGCTCTGTCACCTCTAGTTTCTGCAAAGCGACTGGCCTAGTTTACCTATTACTACTGACTGCTCCAGCTCTGCCTTTTAATTGGAATTCATGTCCTGCAAAAGCTAGAGCCTGCAGCTAACAGATACAGCAAATTATTCAGCATTAACCAGCATAATCTGTGCTGGTTTTCATGGTGCCCATTTCCCACTCCTCCCCAGTCACGCACAAGCTCGCGCTCTCTCTCTGGGCACGGCAGGGCACATGTGAAGCAGCCACAGCAGCTGCGAGGGCAGCTGGGGCTGGGAAGGAATTTTGCTTGTCCACATGGTCTCTCTACTTCACATTCTAACTCCACATCCATTTTTTTATCCACGCCAGGCAGCTGTGAGGTTTTGTTAATACACCACCTGAAATCTATTTTCATCTAGCATTCAAAACATGACTGTAAATGGTTTATTGTTGTCATACTTTTAGATTACTTTAACTTTAGGAGCACTGCCTTTCTCCTCTTCATTTTTCCTGGCAATACACACTGCTTCTGTAAGGTGAAAGATGTATAGACTGCTAGTTGTCAGTGCTTGCAAGTAGCCATTTAAAAGCAGATATTTTTTGTCAGCATTTTTATTTGTGAAGCTTCTATGACAGATTTGGAAATTGAAGCCCTTGATTTATCTCCAGGCTGAAAACTAGACAGAGGCAAGGACACTGTGAGCCTTAGGAATGAAATTACAAACATGTCATTACCTCCTTTAATCTGCTCTTGTTTCTGTGAAATTGCTCCAGACAACCCCAAAAATCCATGTGCTTTTACAACAAAAAAATCCTCTTTCAAGCTATTTTCCACCCGTATTATTTGAGGCCACTCACTGTTCACTTGTGTAAAAAAAAAAAAAGGCTAGTAAACATACTGCTTTTTAACATGTGTAGAGAGCTAAGCCAACAGACTTGACCGACATACAAAACAGTCCTGTTTAAAAATGACCCCCCCACTTTTTTCTTTTTTTCTTTTTTTTTTTATTTTTTTTTTTATTAAATCTTGTTTGACTCACAGGAGAAAATGGTTTGATAGTGACTCACACTAGCACTCAGTTCAGGCCACATTTGGCGTAACGTAACATCACATCTGGCATATTGCAACCATGACTGACAGACTCTGATCAAGATTCGCGTGATGGGAGTAGCAGGGGTTATTGCAAAGCAGAAGTGAGAGGCATCGGAGGAGCTATAGTGAGAAAGTGGCAAAAAGCCCAACTCCCCTTCACCCGCTCGAGCATTTCTATTAGCTCTTATTTTTCCACTGCACTATAACCCTACACAGAAATTAGACAAATGACTACACGTTAGTTTGTGTTGTTACCCATGTGACAACATCCATGGATGACTGAAAAGGATCTACTGTAATGAGAAAGGCTTGAATGGGAGTGCAAATAGTCATATAAAGTATAGCCCCTTTCCTGAGCAAGCCCCTAAGCTGATGCTGGCGCTAGAGGTAACCCCTAAGCGAGCAGTGCCAAGTGAAAAATCACAGCTGCCTGAGCTGGATGTATAAAAGTCCCTTCTCGGTAGGCTGGTGTGGTTCCCGTGTGACAAGTACTCTGGTCACCCTTAAGCTATTCACCACCGAGGCCGTCATCCGATGCCAAGAGAATGGATGGCCTTGTGCTTTGTACATTTTTCTGAGGTGGAGAACCAGTGACAGATCTCATTTTGTCTCAAAAATCAGACAGAAAAGTGCAGCAAAGATGCCTTCGCATCTCACATAGGTCTAAATGGGTAAAGAAGCCACCTGCTGTAGAGAAGACCTCATTTCACTTCAGATATGGGAGAAGGCCACTCCGCCTGGGGCAATTCAAGTCCACCTCTTCCAGCACCTGTGGAGCTACCATGCAGCTAAACCAAAAGCAGTGCTGGGGAGGAGGAGGAGTGTGTTTTCCCCCTCCTTTTTCAGGTGATTTGACTTTGCAGAAGAGTGAGTTAGGTCCCTAGTTGTTAACCTCAAGAGTTATTCTTATCATCATTGACCCAGTAAAGCTGTAATCTCATTCTTTCAAGAGTTGGCAGCGGTGACAAACCAACCCTGAAGCAAACATGGGTGTCTCTGCAGCCATATCACTTTACAGGAGAGCACTCGTGCCAGAACTGAAAACGCTGACACTGGGGACCATACAACCCCATTACCCTTCCTGGTAAATCTGCCGTTTGACCTGATTTCTGGAAGAGGTTCAGGTAAAAGGTTCCAGTACTGAGCCCAAATGAATAGCTGATTTATTATAGGCTCAGCTAATTTGGCAAAGCTCCAGAGAAGGGTGGAAGTTCAGACACATGCCTTTTGTAAGCATCTCATGCTGTCTTAACACGCAACACTGATTTTTAGATGCCTGTGTTTTCAGTGGGCCAAGGATCTGTGTCCTAGGCACCCCGACTGACCCATGTAGATTTAATGCAGAGGTCTAGACTGCTCTGGCAGGTAGGTACCAAAGGTTAGATCTCAAAACACGTAACTTTGATCCTTAAAACCCTTTACCAGTCCACCTCTTTGTGTTCAGATTCCTCTGTGTGGCATGAAACCACTACCCACCCTTTATCATAGGCCTCTTGTGAAAATAAAAGCAGTAATCTCTGAGAAAATTTGGATGCTGCACTGAATGCAGGTTATTTATACTCGCTGCCATGCTGCTCGGCTGCTGTTGTCTGTCTTCAGATGTGCTATCACAGAGAGCTGGAAGTGGGGCAAAAGCCCATTAGTCAAGAAGGCAGAGTAAAAAGCAACTGAAAGAAAAAAAACACAAAGAAAGAAAGAAAGAAAGAAAGAAAGAAAGAAAGAAAGAAAGAAAGAAAGAAAGAAAGAAACCAACCCCAAAGATCCCCTAAGGATGTAAAAGCAAAGAAGACACAGGAGAGAGGTCAGGCTCTTCATGTAGAAAGCTGCAATGAACAGCATTTGAAGAGGAGTGGGTAGTGGGCAAAGGTAAGAAGTAAACCACTGCGTCTCCTCCCCTCCCCCACCTGCTGTGCCGTGCCTGCTAAAGAGTCAGTGCCAAGGGCGACCGCTGAGGCCAGTGATAGCCAGGTGCCAGCAACACCATGGCAGAGGCAAAGCCATGCGTCCCCACCAGAGAAGCCGAATGAGCGAGTGATGGGCAAAGCTTGCGCTGAGGGAAGGGAGGGCTGGGCATCACCAGAGATGGGAAATGGTGCCCAAACTGTGAATTCCACACCCCCACCCCCCTTAAAGAATATCTATTCTATCAGTAGGTCAAGCTTCTTTGGGAAATTTGAATCTGTGATGGAATCATGAGGGAAAAAAAATATTGTTAATCATCAAGGATTAACAAAAGTCATGCCATTAGCCAATGGGGCCTTTTTAATGATGTTTTCTATTATTAGGTACTTGGGCTGGAAGTTGCCTTCCCACATAAGATCTGTCTTTGTGATGAATGCATCGATTTGCTTCATAACTTGACCATAACAATGCAGAATTCTAGCTGTAAATTACTGTTTTAATCTTTCACTTATGACATAAACACTCTTTATTGCACAATATGCATAGTTTTGCATATTAACTATGTAGTAGCATTATGCTATGGGCACATAATTTCACCATTTATATGGTATTTCATATTATTTGGGAACAGGTAAATTTAAAACACATTGTTACACGATCTCCATTTTGGAGGAGATCTTTTGAGATAAATACATCAGACTGTAATTTCAATGCTTGCTGCTAAAATTAATCTTCATCTACTTCAATGTATGGGTTATGAGTGCAGTAGAACCATTCTCATGTCAGTGAGATGAGAATCAAGTCCACACTACGGAAAGATTACTTAATCTGATTTTTTTTTTTTTTTGTTCTAAAACTTGTGATTGACAGACTATCTTATTACTCTTCCTTTTTTCCCTTAACTTTAAGAATATCTAATGAAATTAATCATAGCCTGGAGGAGACAGTTTGAAACCTGCTAAGAATTATATATGTCAGTGCAAGCTTTACAACTCACTTGGACTAATTTGCTACTGGCAAATATATCACTGTCATACCCTTCTGTAAACTTTGCATTTGCAGTCTTTTGAACTAACCACAGAAGCTGAAGCACTAGTTTTAAAGACTAAGAGTCTGATAGAAGCGTCGATGCAAGGTTTCTAACTCGGCAGCAGCTCCCATAAAGAAGTATTGTTACACTTCCATGTCTTCTAGTAATACTTATTGTTTAGTCCATATCAGAGACACAGACAGAGTAGGAAAAAATAATTTGACTATTTCTAAATAAAGCAAGGAACATCTAAACTGAAAAACCAGAGAAACTGGTCTGTAGAGGAACTCATATTGTGTGCAACCAAGCTGTATATTAGTATAAGGCAATATCTTAAAATCATTAATATTGCTCTTAATTAACTCACACATTAATTTATCTTTCTTGGATGGACAAAGAGGGTTACATTACGCTATATCCAGACTATTCAAACGTTTTATAACAGCAGCAAAAGTTAGAAGAAAGTCTCCGGTAGTTTTTGCCACTTGTATCACAATACCTGTCACTACTGTCAGTTCCCTGTAAGTTATTGATTTCTATTTGAAACAAATACCAGGAACAATATCTAGGCTATTAAAACTCCTGCGCTAAAGCAAAACCTTAATTATGACCTCCTATTCTCTTGAGTCAAGATATTGACACATCTGACTGTCGCACGGCCCATCTGTTTCCAAAGTTGTTTTGCTTTACATTGCTGAAGACGCAGTAGATATTACAGCAGGAGACGAGTTGTCCTGTGGAGGACACACTTTTTCCAGTGTTGGGATTCAGAGGTACCTGCTTGTTTCCAGACTAGATACTGCAGTTCCAGCGCTGTCAGATATCTGAATTAGGATTATCAGCAAATTCAGTAGATCCTGCTGAATTCAGTTTCTTTCTATATCAGTGGTTGTCACAGACATTTGCTTTCCTGATTCCAAACTAACACAAGTACAAATCTAATGGGATTTATAATAGGTGTTAAGCTAACATATTAGTAAGAGGCAAAGGCCAATTTTTAACACGACAGTCTCAAAGTAGTTTAAAAAGGTGCCTTAAGTATTGCCTTCATTTTATAGATGGGAAACACGGAGTGGATACCAGATTGCTCAAAACCCCCAAAACCAGTAAAACCTAAGTATCCTGATACTGATTTTGTTCCTGTCAGTTAAAGGGCTTTGAGGAAGAAAACACCCCCTAAAGTAACTCCTCCCCTCAAAAAAAAAAAATGTTGACAACAAAATGTATTTGCACACATAGACAGAGCCAGAGACAAAAGGATTTTTCAAAGATGCCTAGGGATTTGAATAAATATGTTTAGAGATATCAGTATATATCTCTCAAATACATTTCAAGATCAGATCAGATATAGATCTGTATCCTCTAGCCATGCTGCTATGGGACTTCTGGTTAACAAGCGGCACAGGCACATTAGTAAGCGAGGCAATCCTTGGCCTCATTCATCACGGCTCACATCCCACCTGAGATGCTGGTTTGCAATATGCCTTTCGTCTGTGTGAATAGACTTTCTAATTCATTGCAGTAGGAAGTGATGAGAAACCCAGGTACTTCCAGATTGTGTTTGTGTTTAAAAAACAAACAAACAAAAAAACAAATCAAAATTTCGCGTGCCATTTAAACCTATCTTTCTTTCTTTCCAGTTTTCCTGTTTTTTTGAATATCAGACCTTTCCTACAGAATGTTACCTGGTACAAATAAATTTAGAAAAGAATAGTGAATATCAAGAAGCTAAGGGATGGCGTCAAAATATTTTTACACTTTTATTAGTTTTTTTTATCACTTCACAGGAAAGGGAAAGTGTGTTGGTGAGAGATGATTTGCAAAGGGGACCGTTCCCACAAGAGTCTTACAGAGCCACTTTTGCTTTCAGTTCAAAGCCTGGTTCTCCACTAAGGAAATGCTGTTGTAATCCCGTACCAGCCAGATGAAGCTGTTAGATCAGTGCCGTCATACAAGATTTAGCTGGTTCTTGGTGCCAGCTCTGTACCAGCAAAGGAGCTAGTTTTTCACAGCAAACTGAGCATTAGAGTGGCTGTTTGGCCAGTAAGGAGCAAGGGGATGTGAGTTAGTCACACTGTATGGGGCTCTGCGTTCTTAAAAATCAGTCATTTGCATTTCTTGGAGCTTAGCACAGCTACTGAAAGCAGCTCTGCCCAGTGAATTTTATGAGGACATTTAATTCCCAGGCCTTCCCCTGCAGTCCCACAATTCTTTCACATAACAACTTCTTCTTAGGAATATCTGCTCATGGTTTTCCTCTGTCATATTTGCCAAATCCTCCTGTAATCTATCACCAAAAAAAGCCTGCTTTCCCGTGACTCCCAGTAAATATATAGGCCTTCAGAGAAAACAAACAAACGAGCAAATACCCAGTCCCCCCTTTATTTTCAGGTTGGTTTTTTTTTCCCTGTCCAGCCGCTGTTGCACTTTTTCTAACTTGAAACATGGACAATTCACTACCAGTATATGACCGTGCCAGACGCTCAATATCCTCCCACTCCCAATTTCTATGCATTAGCTTAGAAACAAGCTGTATAGCTGTCTCTGTGTCTTGAAAGAGGTCAGTGCATTAACATGCTACTGGTTTTTTCCGAGGCTAGACGAGGTGTGGGGCAGAGTCAGCAGGACTGTAACACTTTATGCGTTTTTTTCAGATGTCTCTGACGCTGGCTAATGAGAACTTTGACATAAGAGGTCATTCAAATAGGAAAAAAAAAGGAAAAAATAATAATAATAAAAAAAATGAACTAAATCGTTCTTCGTTCCTTGCCCCATGATGACACTACATCCAGCCCTGCGCAAAAGCAGTAATTGGGTTCTATGCTTACTTACATCCATCTGAATAAGAAGTAATTTCACAGAAGTCCAGGGAGTTTGGCTAATTTTAAACTGAGCCAGCTTTGATATAATTCAGATTTATTTCTGTGGCTCTGTTTCATCTTTTTTCATACGTATGTGATGTCTGCCAAGTCATTATTGTTTTTTCATTAGAAAAACTAAATCAAACCATAAATTAGCTCACTCGTTAGGGATATGGGGCAGCAAGGGCTTTCCTTTATCTTCATATATAATGAACCCAGTTTCTACAGAATAATTCATCTCCCTTTGCAAGAGAATTTCATGACTTGTACAATGAACTCTGTGGCTCATGAAACTCTGACAATAGTCTTCACTCCTTTCTTTTTGGTTAATTGTAACAAATTTCTTTGCCTTGTTATAAAGGATATTATTTCTGGGAAGGAAATTCCTGCCCTAGGTATATAAGAAGGTGAGAGATTTCCAAGTTTTGTCTCTTGAGCATATTAATAGTGCACCAAGGTTTAGCCTCTTTCAGAGGCTAACAGAGGAGCTTTAGAATTCCTTTTAGCTATAAAGAAGTGAGAATGCCTCTGCCATTGTCAGAGAGTAACCGTCTGTCTGTCTTCTTGGCAAGCGCCTGAGTAAGTGGGTGGCAGCTGGTGACAAAGGCTATGACTGCTCTTGCCGTTTCCTTGTGATAGCTGAAGCAGAGCACTGGCCTGAAGCAATTGCTGCTGAGTTCCTTATGTCTCCAGTATGGTTAGCAAGGGGAGTTATGCAGATGTAATTATTTATATCAGGTATGCTCATTCCAGTTGAAGCTGCTAGTATACATGTATCCCAAAAGAACAAGGAATACTTTAGACAATGTTATCCTTTCCCATCAGTTATGTGGAGGGGGTCTCTGGCAGCTACAGGAACCTCAAGCAATTGCCTTCTGCTTTATTGTCTGCTACATATTTTATGCTGAAGGTGTTGCCTGTAGGCGACCTGCTCTCTCTTGGACTTCTGACTTCAGTCTGTGTTTTTAGCAGTACCCTTTGATTAGTTTGAAGGCTGCCTGTGAGTGACAGTGGAAGCCCTTTCTGTTGGGAACCTGATGTGATGCCTTCTCAGTCCCAGCTCTAGGGACTTTAAGGCATATCAGCAGCACCGAACGACACTCCGTCAGTCTGCCATCATCTTATTTCTTAGGCTTTTCCCTTCCTCTGCCTTTGCTTTGAAATTTCTATTTAATTCCCTCCCTGAGCCCTTAACAGTTTCTGTAGTCTTATCTGAACCTTTAGCTATGTCCCCCTTCTTTAATTGTGAACTTCATGAGACTCAAGGTGCTGGGCGAGGTATTGCAGCATTTCCTCCTGCCAACACTCTGCTTTTTCTCACTTTTGTTGTACCTCTTGATCTTCTCCACCCCACCTGGCCTATATGATTCTCTTCGCTCTATTCCCAGGTCTTTAAAGGAGCAGTTATTTGTTAGCTTTGTGCATTAAAGGGAAATACTGTATCCTCTGTTTTTGCCCTACAGCAAGGCAGGGTGATCATGATTCATTTCCTGAATTAAAACTTAGATTCAAGGCCCCAGGGGCATTGAAACAAGCCACACGATTTCCCTCCCACTCTGAAGGAAATAAAGAATGATGTTGGCAGAGAAAAGTATGCGATTTGGTGGTCAAATAATGCCCTGATCTGGTGCTCCTGCTGACACAGACACTCTGCCAAGCTGCAGCAGAGCCAAAAAGTGGAGACACAACCAACAGTTCCCTTCCCATCCTGGGTACAGCAATCAGCAGCTTCAGGGACCGATGTTGAATCTCTCTCCTGCTTCAGTGAATACAGCCTAGCTTTCCTGAGTACAGTGGGAAAATCCAAAATGTTTCCCCCCATCCCCCTTTTTATATATTAGGGCTTCCTTTAGAAAGGCTGAATATGCCTCCAGATGAACAACTTTCAACCAAAGTTGCTGATCAATGAGTAAGCCTAAAGTTAGTTTATCTGTGCCACACAAAACACCACAGGCAGCTGTACAGGTATAAAACAAACATGAAAAAGAGAAAGCTGTGTCCTGACAGCCTGTGATAGATACAAAATCATAAGCTTGGAGTAGTAGAGCAAGTGGAAGATATCTACTGGGGTAAGAAGAAGTCATAGAAAAATATATGAAGTAAGTGCTGTGCTTCTGCGTGTGTATGTTTCTGTGTGTCTGTGCCTGTGTGTTTACGAGCTCATACAGCCTGAAAAATGAAAACCCTAAATTATAGCCCACTGCTAATTTCAAACAGAACCAGAATAAGACCCTGCATTCACGTTTCAGTAACTTGTGATATTAAATGTGAACAGACTTCTTACAGTCCTTAAATCACCCGTCAGAGGAGAAGCTTATTATGTGTAAATGAGAGTCTCTGTAATGACCCGGTGACCCTCTTCCCTTCTACTCTGTGAAACAACGTAGGTCTTAAAGAGGTTTTCGTGTGCTGTACAAGGAGTGCTGTAAAAGGGGAAGGTACTGACATTGGCTCTTCTGGCACGAGGCACTCAAGGAGTAGTTACGGGAAACCATACCTCCGTCTTGCAGCGGTCCAGTCCCACGGGATTAATCCTCTCCTACATCAGCTTCAGCTTCCCCATGCAGACAGGAGACTGGTCGGTCAGATGCTCTGCATTCATGTGCTAGCTGCATGAAGAGGGCGCCAGTCTCCATTGTGTCCAGGTAAATAACTCTTAGGGGTCAGTCTGCTAAAACCAGGCCCCAAACTGACAAAGTGGCATTGCTACCCTCCCAACAGGACGACTGCTACCCTTCTCTACAGCAGCACCCATGACCATTGCTTTTTACAACCTTTAGGCAATAAATGAATTTGAAGGTGGTGGCAGCAATTCAACTGTGTCACCTCTCAGGTGGGCTATAGCGGTGTAATATAGCCAGCCACGAAGAATGTCCTCACGCACCCTCAAGGGCATGCAAAACTTGGATCCATCTTCTTAGTAACAGGCAAGCTCAGCCTGCTCCCTGCAGCCTACATTGGCTTCTTATATTTTTTGGTATTTAGTCCAAGGTCTTAGACTTTATTTTAAAGGCCAGGCTTCAGTGTAGCTGAAAGGCTCCCTAGAGCTCATAAACGTGGACCATCATCAATAACTTTATTCCTCTATCACACTGAAGGTTTTATAGGGAGAATTTTCTAAAACTGGAGCATTGAATCTCACAGGAAGAAGGGAGCATCACAAACGGTATTGGTTTCTTCTCCAAGGACAAAGTGCTTTTTTTAATTTAAACTTCTTACATAAACATAGGGGAAATATGAAAACAGATAGATAAATAAATAAATAAATACACCACAATGCTTCATTGCACACACACTCCTCCACGGGGAGTGGATGAGAAAATAAAAATGACAGCTCTTAGTCATGTTGCTTAACTGCTGTTCTGGAGGGTAATCTCATATTACGTTAGTGAGTACAATATAATGATGTACTTTAACTGGATCACATCATGGTATATGCACTTTTGTCTCTGAGGTTAGCATTAGATGCTCCAGAAAGAGTGAAAATGTACTGGAAAAATTACAGAACTGTATGAAGTATTTTATTTTTCCTGAGACAGAGCTGGCTAATGCTCTGATACAGAACTAAAAGCCCTTGCAAAAGGTATTTTTTTCCATTTCAATTACTTGTACTTTCTATCCAACTTCATCTGTCAAGGTCCAAATTCTGATTTGCTTGTTTCTTCTTCCTCCTTTCTTAGTATCTTATAAATTTCCACCTCTTTATAAATTCAGTGAACTCAAAGCCTGCTTGCCAGGTGTTGGCATCAGTGTTTTGGAGAATGTTTCTCGCTGTTCAGTAGCTCCGTGATTCTGCTGGTGTGGCCAGTTTCTGTTTGTACCCCTTGTAGCTGAAGCTCTAGAAGTGAATACAGACTGAAAAGAAGAGTAACAGGCTCCCTTTTGGTCCTACGCCTACAGAGAGACAAACCTGTCTCCCGTGCCGCTGGTGTGCGCACAGCTTTGCCTCCTCTCTCCGCTCCCTCCCTCTTTCATCCAGCCAGCTGGCACAACCCGGAGGATGTACTCCCCCACAATACACCAAGCAGGGATGGTTACTATCCTTACCAGCTGACATTAGTGCTAATTTCCTGTAAGTTGCCACAGAATAAAGAAGAGGCCTCTTTCTAAAAAATCTTTCCGGCTTGCTTAAAAACACTCTCTGTCTTCTTTTCTTCCTGCATGCAGCTTGCAGAATCAATAAGGCCCTGGCCTCTTAGCCTCGAGCAGCAGAGAAGCTATTGCTATGAACTCAGCAGGAGCAAGAGCTAGGGCAAGTAAGTAGCCCAGAGCTAATCAAAAGTGCCCTCCCGTGGCTCAGGATGTTGCCAAGTGCTTGAAGCAGACCCAGAAGGTAATGCAGTACGATTCTTTTGTCAAGCAAGGCAGCATCTTCATTATCCCCACTTGATTATCTGTGAATTTCACTAATTGCACTTACCTTTACCTTACACTTACCAGCAGAGGTTGGCCAAGTGTTGCTCTATAACACTATTTTGAAAAAGTGTGTATATCTTCATAGAGGTGCCTGATGACTATTGAAAGGGGTAAGTAGATTCCCTTTCACATCAGTGAATAATGCCGTGACAGTCTGGTACAGAGACTCTGTATTCAGTTAAATTATTCTGAGTATTCAATGAAATTTCAAGCAGCCTCTACGGTTTGAAAAAAATCATGTTTGTTTCCCCTTGCAGTATTCCTATTGCGATCCCCCCTCCCTGCAAAACCAAACCAAAAAAACCAAACCCAAACTAAACCAAAAACCCAGACAAAAAGGGACTGTTGTTTTTTATTCCTACAGAAAGTGGGGAGGAGGCTGGGTGTTTTGTTGGCAGTTGATGAAAAAGATCCCTTACCAGATTTAGGGCTCTTTTTTTCAAAGAGAATCACGTGAGGGACATACCAGATTAGGGCGATCACTGTAAGAATCTACCTCGGCCAGGGAAAGGCACAGAGCAAAGTGCAGTTACCTTTGCCTGCTGAAGGAAAACAGGAGAGGATGAAAAGAATTACAGCTTGAATGCAGAAAACCATAAATCCAGTGGTGGACTGTGTCATTTGCTGGACTGTGTCATTTTCCTTGGGTACACTGTAGATTTCCAGCAAGCTTTGCCCTAAATCATAGGCGTATGACTTTGAAGATCACGTGGAATTCTGCATCGTTGCTGTATTTAAAAAGTATGTTATTGCACATTAGAAATTGCCTAAGGGGACATATTTTGGTTTAGGGACAAGAAGTAAAAAAGACAAGAATAAATCTGCTGAATGCAACAGGGCTGTACGTTTGCCGATTGCGTGCTTAGTTTAGGTCAGCTTAGTTTAGTCAGTTTAGGAAAGCTCTGCCACCAGAGACGCGCAGCAGCACTGGGATGTCCTCTGCATGGAGGTACCGAACTCTGTTAGTGTCTCTTGCTGCATCTGGAACTTGCTTCTCTTTCATAAACACAGACCCTCTCAGAATTTCCTCTTCCCTGTGACATTTGTCTCTCTCCCTTTGAGACCAGTGGCCTTCTTGCCCTTTATAACATCAACTCAAGCATGATAAGTGGTATAGAAAACCTGGCATGAATTCTCGAGCTCCTTCAAGAGGGCTAAGCCACCATTTAAGTCCCACAGGCTTAAATGCTTTTTCAGCACTTGACCTCTTCATAAGGATGAATTTCTCCTACGGTGAGGACAGCATCCAAAAATTGTTACTTTGTCAGTCAGAAAAAAACTATAAAGCAATACACGGTAAACAGTATATAAACATCAAATAAAATAATAGAATTTGTAGTTATCTGTAAAATACCAGCGTCTCACAGATTATTTTCTTCGATAACTGTTTAAAATCTCAGAATTACTATTTAGAGAAGTATATGATTATAACAATTCTACTAGAAACAGCAAAATCTGCTCAGTGAACAGTCTGTGTGTACAGCCACTGGTCTAAATCAACTCCACTGCCAAGCTGGCAAGCACCAGGAAATATATTAAATGAATAGACAATTCAGAAATGTCCAACAGATAACTAAAATTGAAATTTTATTTTTTTCAATAATATTCATCAGACATTTTTCTGACAAGACTTTTCTGAAAGATGAAGTGCAAATGGGAACCCTGTAAGAATGTTTAGAAGAATTGTACATGACATTTTTTAAGCGCCACTAAGTACACATTGAATACTTTGTAAGTATATAGGCATAGCAACATGCAAGTGTCATGTACCTAACATTACAATATGCATTTTGTCTGCTTAGAGTTATGAATGAGGAAATTAAATGAAGTAAGTGTGTCTCATCATCGGTGCAATATGTCTAATTCCCGTGGACTTAGTTCACAGGTTAGTGGTGGTATTTCTGAACCCTTCAAATAGATCCTTCCCAAGGCCTTCAACTGCCAGCGTAAGAGCAGGGCACACTGGAGCTCCTAGGAGAATACACTTACACTGACTATGGATAGAGGAAGTTGTTATAGTCCTTTCACAAATTAGGCCATATTATTTACTCTAGGAAACTTCCTGCTGAACTGAAGGTTTTTTGTAGTTATAAAATATCTAGGCTAAAAGTAAAGGATGCACAAGGAATGCCTTATAGTTCTGTCAGGAAAGAGCTAAACAGCAACTCGAACGTGCATTAAGGACTTGAGCCTTGTTCTTTTGAAAACAGTAGGCGTATTGTACCCAGCCTTTATGGAAGCAGGACGTATATGAATCCAGTAATCCGTGAATCCACTCTCTTGGCTCACTGTTTAGGCAGAAGCAGATGATTGTAGGTCATATTTGCATATTTCTATGGAAGCTATATAGGGGTATAAGCAAATCTGCTTTCACTGAAAAAGGACAACATATGCAACTGCGTATTTACTAACACTAATCAATATGCATAGAAAGGAGAGAAAGAGGAAGCAATAAAGAATTCAGTCCAGCAATTAAAGATTTTCCTCCTCTTCATAATCAACATAAACAGTTGATGATCATCATTATTATTTTCTTTAAAAGCTATTACTTTAAAACCTGTCCTTTTGAACCTATTATGAAAACCCTTCAATGATTTCATTGTAGAATAAGACTAAGAAAATGAGTATGTTTAGAGGAAAATAGCATCCGTGATTTTCAGCACTGCGCATAAGGGCAGGGTAAGGCTGTCTGTAGTTTGTGCTGAAATGCGAGATCAGAGCTCACACATGAAACACTGCTGGCTTGACCCTGAACACAGGGAAAGTGCTAAAGTGCTGACTCCAACAGGCTTGCCTTTGCACCTGGAATCTTAAAAAAAGGGAGGAAATAAAAATCCTTGAACTTTTCTTCAATCATAGCACAGACTGCTCCTTTTAGAGGAGAGACTTTTTTTTCCCCTACCTCCTTTCCAATTGGACTTCTGCTTTTAGCCCAGCAGAGAATAAATGACTTAAGACACAGAACATGTAGGGCAGATCTATAGTAAACACAGAAGCCATGAAGAATTTCTTTTTGCCATCTACTGAGAGGGTCTGGAAGCCCCTTATACTGTAGAGTCGTCACATTGGCTCCACACCGTCTTCTGTCTGGTTGTGAGTACGCTAAACATTGCTGAAGGAAATGAATGTGGCTTGGCAACAAGATGATTCCTAGATGCTGCAAGGATTCCCTTAAGGGCTGCTGGAAGCGCACAAAGCTTGGAGCAGCC
Organism: Burhinus oedicnemus; assembly: GCA_008921705.1. Classification (NCBI taxonomy): domain Eukaryota; kingdom Metazoa; phylum Chordata; class Aves; order Charadriiformes; family Burhinidae; genus Burhinus; species Burhinus oedicnemus. The sequence continues at coordinate 1,497,187 of VFFE01007254.1, read as the reverse complement.
CGAGAATGTGGAGTGATACGGAAGTGTGCTGTTAAACCATGTTTGTACCCTTATTTCCTCCTGAGTTAAAACAAGTGCAGAGTGCTGGGTTAGATTCACCGATAGCAAGAAGGAACTGTGCTAGCTTCTGTTAATGCCAAGTAGACAACTCCCATTTGCTTTAGAGGTACTAGGTCCACTCTGAAAAACCATGTAGGAAGTCCCACTCTTGATAAAAGTATATACTCTGTTGACATCAAAGGCTGCTCTAGCCATTTAATTTTCTCTTATTGTTTGCAGTAGTCCTTCCCTGTTCCCCATGCATTGAGTGTTTTTAATGTAAACGTGCCTTGGCAACATTATGTTTAAATAAGTAAGAGACATGTCAGAATATCTCAACACTATTGGTATTGCATATTTAATTCAAAAGCTTGCATGTGCTTTTAAAAGTTTCTCTTCAAACCTGCATGCCTTACTGGCAAGAATTGTGTTGCAGTTGGATTGCACATCATTATCTAGTGCTGACTAAATATTGACGGGTTATAGCTGTTTATTTTTAAGCTGTTTGGGATGAATCCCCAGCCAGTGTAAATTGGCCCACATTTAAGGCAACAGAGTGAAGCTGATTTATACCAGCTGAGGCTGTGTCCTCCTGCCCTGTTAAAAGCTCAAACTATCCCAAAATTAGTAAAGAACAGGGCAAGAATTGTGAACCCAGGCAACATTTTTTTTCTATTTTTAACAGAAAAAAACCACCAGTGGTTTTATTTCAAGACTACACCAAAGAATCGGTAGTATTGTAAAATGTACACAAGTATTTCATAGCTAGTATTTAGACTAAGAGGTAGATGTCATATTCTAGGAATAGTATAGTGTGGAATGATGCTAATGGCAGTTGCTAAATACATCTATTCGCCTGTTACACAGAACACAAAGGAGGGCTATAGCAATGGCAACCACAAGAAGGCTTACAATATTATTTTCTTCTTTTGCTATTCTATGTTATCTGTCTTTCGGTGCATTCCTTCCGGAAGGGTATGATGGAAAAGTGGCGAGAAGTAAAAAGATCAGTACTACAAAACTTCACGTTTTCAAAACGTTAGCTTTATCATTAAAGGCATCCTCTGTACTTTGATGGAGGCATTTTGTACTTACAATTTAAGATTACCTGGCATTACTGAGCAAGTAGTGGAAATTCCAGGTGAGGTGATTCAGCAAAATAGGGGTCAGAAGAATGCAGCTCTCTCTCTTTCTCTTTCTCTGTTGTTCATGCTAAAAATACCAGGGCACATGGCAGCATATTTCAGCATCTTAACATACTAGGCTCCCTTGAGGACAGAAAAAAAAGAGGAAACTTGTGCTGTTGAGCCAGAAATAGATTACAGAATAGTGTTGCCAGACACACAGAGTGCTGGCAGCAGAGCCACTAGTGGAGTCAGTGTCTTACTTTGCCTAAAGGTGTTTCAGTGACGTTTAATGGGCCTCAAGGAAATGGAAAGCAAAGCTAGTGAGAATGAGGAGTGGTATAAGCCATTTTATAAATTAGTTTTCGTTGCAAGTAGAGGAATTACACATATTGCGTTACGATATCCACTGCTTGTATATGCAGCTTCCAGTTTTTCCTTGTGACTGTTAGGGGTCATCCGTCCCCCTGCTTGAAATAACCAAAATGCATATTATAATTACATGGTTTTCCAATATCCATACACAGCAAGTACAAGATACTTACATGTAAGTACACTGTATTTACCTATATTTTTGCATAGTTTTTAGTGTGTACTTTGTGCCACTTAATAAAAAGCATTACTCGTATTGTTGTTGTTTAGTTTTCTCTATTAGACAGCTTATTCAATTAAAGTTGAAGTAGCTGGATTTTTGGTATGTTCATCACAGATTACCAGTTCCTAGGAGTGTAGAGATTAGACACTTGGAGGAGTCTGGATAAGCGGCGGGGAAAGCTGCAGTGTGAACATGAAGTTTTGAATCACCTCCTTAATTAAGAAATGCAATATCAGATTTATGGTGCTAATTTAATAAACTTACCTTTAATTTGAATGGAATTGTAAAGGTAAGAACTCCATTTTCCTTTTGGTAACACTTTACAATAAGTGGCACTAAATTACACTATAACTGCTATGTTACAGGGAATTACATGTAACTACACTGTAACTGTTGAAATAGCTACTGTACATGTGCGTACACGGTAACTTCAGTGCTGTTACAATCATGAATTACATAATTACAGATGATTCTGTCCTTTCTTTTCATTGAAATAGTTATATATATATATTATACTGTAATGAAAATACACAAGACGTTAACTTTCATGTCTTATTTAGAAAAGTTGGGTTTCTTCATGTATTCCTTTACAGAGGGAGTCTCAGTGCAAGATGAACCATCCTTAACTAATGTGGAAACTTTTTAAAGTGTTCTAGCTTAAATTCTGAGCCTCAAGTTAAAATCAGGTTCCTTAAACTGTTTCTTGGTTTGTCAGCTGACACTAAAAGAGTGGGAGGATGCACCCCTTGTCTTCTGATGCACCGCTTTCTTGTTCAAACCATGAAAATGTTCTTGAAACATTGAAAAAAAAAAAAAACAAACCACAAAACCCAGAACCAAAAAACTACATAAAAAAGTTTAAAAATAATCAGCAACCGACACTGTAAACAGTACACTGGCAGAAACCAGCTACCTGGTCTTGAGAAAACTACTCTGCAAGTGCGTGTGGGAGAGGATGTCACACACATTTTAGTGAGGGCGGTTCCCATTCAGAGCCTCCATTTTACACATCCGCAGGATGCCTCACGCCATCATCAAAGTGGTATTTCAGAATGGGACCTTGGACCAAGGGAACGGATGACTGGCTTTTAGCCTACTGAATGTCATTCGCGTTGAGCCATGGTTCTGCTTACAAAAAAAGAGGGATGCCTCTTTACACCTAGTATAGTAATTTAAACCCGTGAAGACCAGGCAGGCCTGCAAAGTGCTACCCAGGTAGAATGCTTGGTGTGGGTTTCTTCACACCTGCTTTGCACAGATTCAAGGGACATCACCAGGTGCAAGATAATGGAAGATCAACTGTGTTAAAAATGAGCACATGTGAGGAGTTTTAATTGAAAACCAATGAAATAACCTATTTTAACACTACAACTTATACCTCCTTTTGCAAAGTTTACATGCTGTTTCGATGCCACTGGAGAAAATGGTTTGAAACGGTTACCCCAAGGGCAATCCTGCTTTTGAAGGTCCTACCTGACCTTGGTTTGGTAATGGTTCAAGTAACAATCCTACTATTCAAGCAAGCTGGACTTAGGAAGAATGAAAAAAAGGCGTAAACACCACGCTGGTGGGGAATTCCACTTGAACAAATAAGGCCCTCGTCCAGGGAAGCACTTATTTTTAAGCATATGAATAGTGCCCTACAGTCCAACGGAACTTCTCACACGCCTGAAGCTGAGCATGTGCTTAAATGCTTAGTTGAACTGGGCCCCAGGTCCTGAAATAAAACCTGGTCGTATGTGATACCGTATTGTAGCTAATGTAACTTACTGTTGTGACAAGAACCCATAGTTTTGGTATTAAATTGAATGACTTCCTTTGCCAGCCTTTTACACGTGTATGTTTTGAAAGACATGAATATCTTGTAAACCTATACTAGTTTTCAATGTGTCTAGTAGCACCTACCTGGTTCTCTCAAACTACCATATTATATTAACATATTATTGCATTTTTCCACAGATGGGTATGGAATGAACTGTAAAAACAAGCATGCAATCACATCAATGCAGACTTATTTCTTTAAAATGTCATACTGTATATGATTTATTATGTTAACACTCAACCACATCATATTATTTATGTCTGTATATTTTGAAAAAAAGTGCTGCTTTGATTGACGTCACCCTTTTTTCTTAGAAATTAACAAGATAAATGTTTCAACAAAAGCAATTAAAATACTCTAATATTGTCCTTAAAAGGTTTATACTCTTCTGATAAATAATCTGACACAGCACCTTTATCTTCCATTTTACCATACCACATGATGCCATATTCCAAACTCTCCCTTCCCCACACAAAAATAAAATCCCAGGAGAAAGTCCTTTACAGCAGACCATCATGCTTTCAGGCTTCACAAGTACAGCAACCAGAGAGAAATACTCTTTTGTCAAAGGTGCAAAACTTAGGAGCGAGACAAGCTCCAGCTAGACTAACTTGCGTTCTCCAGTGTAGAACCATTTCCAAGAGCTGTTATGGCAACCTTTTTATTTCATTGGAAGAGGAAGTAAGCCGATGGGCTTACAGTGTTTTGTTGTCATATTTAAGAGCATGTGATTTTTCAGCTGTCAATTACACAAAAATTTTCAGAAATAATCCAAACAGAGACTTTCACTGTGGAGCTAAAAGCATGGCAGGAATTCTCTATCATTCACGGTGACATAAGTTTGTACCTCACAAAATGCATAGACAGGAATTTAATATAAAGAATTAGTCCATTTACTGTATACACAAAACATATATCTTTTGTTTTAACACTTCTATTTTTTTCTTTTTTTTTTTTTTTTTTTTTTTTTTTTGGTGGGGATAGGGAATCAACCGAATTTTAACAACTGCAACACATTCAGAGGTTAAATCTCAAGAAATTATTTTGGAATTAACTAGGTCAAAATAGGATGACAGAGAAGCTTAGTCAGAAGTCGGTGTCACTCCATCCCTGTCATCTCTAATGGCGGGGGGATTGAGAATGAAGGGAGTAGAATTCTTAAGATGAAATCTCTGAATAAAGTAAAGCTTGGCCCAGGAATGAAACCTTTATTCCAGTGGGATCATTGGTAAAAGAGTCACTGATCTGAAAACTCGCCACTGGCTTCTAATATTGTCTTGTAAATATATACTTAAAGTATTAGGGCAATTTATTAAAATGAAAAATCTTGTTCACTCTCTCTCTGTATATATTCTGCTGAGTTGATATACTAGTGAAAACTATGAGATCATGCAATCAAGTATCTAGAGCTAAGGGATGAAACCAAAGGGCAATCTTATCTCTCAGTCTCTCCGAATCACTGACTTGCGATATGACCTTGGGCATGTAACTAGATGTCCTTTGCCTTAGCCAGTCCACTGGAAAACTGCGTAAAATTCAGGGACTTCACTCATGACTGGACTGTGAACTGAGCTTTCTTATCCAAATCATTTAACAGATGGGGGAACGTGAAAGGGAACAGCACTCCCAGATGAAATCGTGCCTTGCTTCCCAAAGTGACTGAACTTCCACTAAATCTGTCTTACCTTTATGTCTTGCCAGGTATCGACCAAGGAGAATTATAGAACATAGCGTTACAAAGACAACTACAGCCACTATTCCTCCTATAAGAGCGTGGTCAGGTCCGGTCTGTCCAGCCAAAGCATTTGGATCTAGAGGGAGAAGAAAAAGCAAAAGTGGTCCTACACAGACAAAAATTGTCAGGAAAATTCTCAATACCAAGTTTTACACCGATCATCCTGAAAATAGGGCATTTCTCTCTTTAATATTCAGCATGGTTATTCCCACTTTTACTACCAGTATCTTATCAACAACATAGTGCTGCTTGTATTCCCAGATTGTTAAAGCCCTGAGGACATCACAGTTATGAAAAATATTACCTTATTCTTCTTTGGCAGAGGTTATTAAATGGGAAAGGTTTCTGGTTTTGTCCTTACCATTTTACAACTGAAAACCTGGCCATAGCTATTTATAGAAGGAAAAACAAGGAACTGAGAATTGGGGATCAGATAGCATCAGCAGAATAGTGTCTGCATAATACATAATTTATAGAACTGATTCTCAGTGGGGATCCCTTATATATTCTCTTCCTCTCATTCCTATCCTATTGCACCAGAAATAAAAAGGCAGATAAAGTGCAGCCGTGCCAAGTTCCTCTGCGCATGGCTGAGTCTGCATGAATTTGGTCAGATAAAGGTATCAGGCAACCTGAAAGTTCATCACTCAGTCTCAAGCGTCAGTTTGCGAATTTACTATGGAATACGCAATTAACGCCCGATGTGAACAAGCTGTAATAGATATAACAACACGTAAGCAGGTTCATTTTACTAACTGTGTGCAGAGTACTAGGAATACTGCCAGATGCGAGCTTTCTGTGCTGGTCATTTGCCTGTTCTGTTGCCTGGTGCTTCACAAAGGTTGCAATCATGGGAAATGGCACTACTTAGGGGTGAGTAACTCTCTGGAGCTTTTGAACAACGAACCAGCAACCTGTGACAGCTGACTCACCTGAAATATGCAAAAGAAGGTAAAAATTCAATCTAAGGATCATAGATTTCTATTTTAATGAAAATGCCTCTGCTACGAAGTAACAGTAATTCTCTGAAGATGCTATTAGCATGTACTGTATGTTGCAATCAGTCTTATCTCACTGCTTCAAGGGCATTTCCCTTGTAGGAGCTGTTTATATTCTACAAGTAGTTTGCAAACAACTTCTTTGCTTTGTAAAAGGGAAAGGCAGGAAAAATATTTACACAGAAAAGAGGGCAAGTCTGTAAAGATGATAGAAGGGCCTCTCTCACAATGCTGAGGAGGTGTGATTCCACGATACCATAATTACATTCTGCTGACCCAGATCATTGTATAACAGTAAGTTGTATAGATATATCTACATACCCATGTGTACATAAATATAACATTATATAGATGAAATAATCAGGTTTTCCCCTCCTTTTGTAAGCTCTCGGGCATACTGAAACTACACTTTCAGGTTGACTGGAGCACACAGCGGTATGGCCACTGTTACAGGTACAGTTCTGCTCTTAGCAGTCACTGACCCTGTCAGGCATGGCTTTGTCACTTACTGCTGGCTTTCTGAGCTCCCACATCTTTCTCTTCTGGCTGCTAAGCAGACTCTGGGGAAGCTGGCCACAGCACTTCTGTGGACATGATGGCAAATAGTAGGTATTGGCCTCATAAAAGCTAGAAATACCTCATAAAGTCAGCTGTGCCTGCCCCCTCTTCAGTCTCCGTGATCCTCCTGGCATGGTGCTACTGTTGGCAGCACTATGCCGAGTATGCAGAATCAGTCCAATGGGACATCGGGTCTATTTTGGTGATTAAAAACGACCCCAAGTTCTGTGTGTCAGCAGCCTTGCAGGGAAAAGCAAGACAGCTGAAGTCTTGCCTCCCCAAAGCAAGAGCTTGGAGCACGCAGCCATCCTTTCCCACGCCTTGCAGAGGCTCTGTTTTCGGAGGGCAGTAAGGAGGTGACGGCTCGCCTGAGAAAATGGAAGGTGACAGCTTGCTGCAGGATTGTCAGCCTGCTTGAGCCATCTAGCAAATTCCTCCTTCTGTGGTGCCGGAAACCTCCTCCCTGCAGCAAAAAGGCAGCACCCATTTGGGCACTAAGGAGCCACCAATGTTCCCAAGTGCTGTGTGTGACCTGCAGGAGATGCTCTTCCCCAACACTGGGCCAGCAGCAGCATGAACATGTTTTCCCACTACAAGCTAACTCCTGCTAGTATACTAGCAGTAAAATTAAAGAATGCAAGGAGATATTTTAAGGGATAATACACTTCCTGACGCAGTGTATAATCCAGAGAAGGGTTAGCACAGCACTTTATCTAGAGGCATTTTTTGAAAAGCTGATTGCAGTGTACAGCCTTAGCTCAATACCCAGATTTACAACGTATCTCCTCTGTGAGCTTTAATAAACATTATAGATAAAAATACTCACTGAGATGAATGTGCCTGTGTGTTTTATCCTCAGGTGATTTCCTTTATATAGCTACTCCCTTCTCCTCTGACATACCTGATGTGACTACATGTAGTGACCTAAAGCCAGCATAAATGTAAGGTTCCCACTCATTGGTGTGGATTAATGAGATTCTACTGCTGCTACAGGTTGAAATTTTGAACTTTAAAATTAATTTAGGCATTAATTGGAATGCAAGGGTAGTATTGTATTTCAGCTACAATCTCTCAACCTTGATATCAAAGACAGATTATATTGATAAGTATTGCTAGACAAGTTTGTCCACAAAAAAATTTGTATATGACCTATTGCCATTGTATTAGCACTGAACAATTTATTTGTTAAAAAGAAAAAGGAAAAGAAGGAGAGGAAGGAAGAAATGGAAGCGAAGGAAATAAAGAAAGAGCCTCAAAAGTGGCCAACATTTTCTTAGGAAACAAGCATTTTTTCATCTCAAAGTGAAAATCTGTACAACATAAATAATATTCTGAACAGGAAGTGCACCTCATAGAAATATTCTCCTCATAGAAAAATAATGTTAGCATTAAATATAAATATGCTCTACATTATGCATACAGAGTAATGCACTATACTTTTGCCTTTCATCAAATGACCTAAGCCCCATGAGTGAATTACAGATCTGGGGCTATCTACCATCTTATAAATAATTACTATGTCAAAATGTGCCTGAGTAGTATCTGAAAGATAGAAATACAGGGGTTTGGAAACTATGCCATTTTGTGTTTTAGGTATTTAGACCGTGAACATGTATAATGATCCAAGCATTCTGTGCATTTGTATTAGCAACTCCTACTAAAGTTCCTGAAAGTGCTAAGTGTGTATTTGGGCACTGACCACTCCACAGTTTGCTTTCCAAAAAAGAGAACAGTCTTCAGATTATTTTTAGATTCCCATTATAAGCTTCATGGGCTTTACCAGGTAAATCCTACCCTGCCACACACATAACACCAGCAAATGAAATCTTAAGTATGCAATTGTGCAATAAATATATACAATCCAGCTGTTCCATTTAAAAAAAAAAAATTAGATTAGTCTGTTCCTGTTTTAAATATAGACTGTTTTTTACTGCGTGAGCACAGGCAGCTACAGTAGTCATGGCCTGAAACAGTGAAATTAAAATTTTGTAATCAGACTAGGTCTTCTTCAAAGATCAGTTCTTTTTCTGTTTATTTTATCCTTTGATGATACTAAGGAAATCTTATAGCAAGATAATGACACAAAAGCTCGTAATTCTCTTCTGTTTGTTTTTGTCCTAAATTTAGGAAGCCTCTTCAAAATACTGATTGCTGGTGCTGTACAGTTGCACCCATTTTCAACTTCTGGGATCTGCCTGTTATTGTTTGTTCACACAACTACAGAGGTAACAAATTTAAAATGACTAAAAGGAAAAAACTGTATTATTCATTAAGAAATGAAACATATCAGATCAATCTTAGACCTATTAAATAAGTAGATATGTGCTTTTTATGACCTGCTGACAAAGTTTCAGTGTAGAATATTTTTATATGAATTCACATGTTAGTTAAGCAGAGAAATTTTGGAACAGTTTTTCATGCGTTTGCATAAAGTATATGTTAATTATTCATCTAATTTCATTTTCTTCCTGCATAAGTTTCCTTCTTATTTATGCATAGTTGACTTGACTGAGCAGGCTGCAGGAAAGGGTCAGATAACCCTTTCCTGAGCAAAGGGAGAACAAACACATTTGAGAATGCTGAAATGGCGTATTTTGGGGAATATATACTCAAGTAGCACCCTTTATTGCAGAATTTTATTAATGTGTATTTTTGGCTCAGGTGCTGAAGTTTTAAAAAAATCACTCTGAGCATGAGATGTGCCTGAATTTGAGGCTTTCAAAATAATAATTTGTTTTGACCATTTCTACTAAAAGAAAAATTGGAAATAAAAGTGCTAATTTGCTGTGGAGCTTAAACAGCATTCACAAAATGAAGACACATTAAGCAGATGTATTATTCATAAATTACTGTTCCTTAAGGCTGGGAAAAGAACAGGGATGTCCCATTTCTCCGACAAGTACTGAAAGCACCAGCCTACCGTCACTCTTATTGATTTCATGAATAATGAATTGCTGAGGCAAAGTAGAACCGTGCCAGCAAGGAATCCTGGCACATGGCTCCATGTTACAATTTATGTGGCAGAAAAATCTCTTCAAGTGACTCCTGCTTCTTTCCTTATATTCAGGGACTTGTTATGACCCCCAGTACAACTTGCCAATCCTTCATACTTCTACAAAAACAATTGTTTGAAGGGCCTGGCTCAAAATACGACCAGTAAAGCAGTGTGCATCTTAGGGCTAGGAAACTCAAAAAGTACAAAAATTAAATAAATTGCTCTGTCATATTTGAAGGGCTGGTGAATTGTTGCAGATGAAGGCAGGGTGAAAATGAGTGTTGGGAGCCAATGAACATTTCTGGAGAAAATCTAGCAAGGAACCACAAATCATGAGACAGCTAAATCTGCACTACATTTAAGTGTCTTAGCCAAGGAGACCAAACTGCAAAAACTACGGGAAGGAAGTAGTTTTGGGTTTTGTGAAGTCCACCAGTGAATGTAAGTTAAATTAGAAATATTAGCCACTGAAATGTCTCTGCATTTCAGTTTAATTTCCTAAGGAGACATAGCTTGTGTGATCATGCTCTTTCACTCTGTTCAAATTACTTAAGAACCATGGATCCATTACACCGAGTTTTAAGAGACAGTAAAGATTTCAAGATTATTGTTTTCCTATAACTAACCTGAGAGGCCAGGTTGCTGCAGGAGCTCAGACCTTACTAGATATCAGAGAACCGATAGGAAGCATGCCTTTAGAAAAACCCTAACAGAGACAAAAGCTTCAGTCAAGATCTGTGCCCAAGACTCCATTTTTCATTAGAAGTTTCTCTCCATTGTGAGTACTTTGGTGTTTAATACAGCAGAGATCCTGTTTGAAGCTTTTCACATGGTTAGGTGGCATTTGTAACACCTGAGCCCTTCCCATCTCACCTTTTTCCCGTTTCCCCCATACCCACTCTTGCTGCTTCTCTTCCTTCTTGTCTCATAACGTCAGCTCACACTGCAGTATTTGTATAATTCAGTTAAAAAGGCAGTAGTTGACCATGAAGCACAATCTCATTGGAAAACAGAGAATTTCTTTCTGCACTTTACGGAACAAACTTGGTTCTAAAAATATATTTTGGCTAATATAATTCACCAGATTGACCATAGAGTCCATATAATTTTTAACTGTCCCACAAAAGTAAGCTTTGGGAAAAAATATAAAATTAG
>VFFE01007254.1:1439239-1486146 GCA_008921705.1 Burhinus oedicnemus | reverse complement strand
AAGGAAAGCAGATGGAAGTTCAGAAACTTCAACCTATTAGATACTAAAAAAAAAAAAAAGAAAAAAGAAAAGGAAGAACCCATCCCTACCTAGAAAATCAAGATGCCTGACTTCCTACTTCAAGAGAAAAAACACATTTCATAAGTGTCATCTTTTCTCTGATGACTTTCCATCAATAAATATAGGAGGATCCCTGCTCTTCTTGGTTTTCTTCATCAAAAAAAGGACGGGCACCAGCTGGCATAGGGGTGTGTGTGGCGCACACACAACTCCTTTTCCTGTCATCAGAAGTTAATTATCTATACAAATAATGAACCATTCCCTAATTAACACAAACACTAGAGATGCCAATGTACTATTCTGTTCCCTTCCTTGTAGTACTTTATAGCTGTGGCTTTTGGTCACTTCCTACAGACTTCGATCTGCTAGAGAAAATATGAACATGATTATGTGGGATGGGAGTGTGGAGCATGTGCTCAGCAGAGTTTTTTGAGCGTAGGCATCCACTGCTGCCTGCCATTGCAGGGGCTGGGGCCAGGCACTCAGATGGTCTCTGGCAGTCTTCTCTTTCACATATCATGAGGAAGCAACTCATTATCACCACAACTACACATCATGAACTACGGTGAGATTGCTAAGAGAGTAATCGCTCAAAGCATTTAAGTAAGTTTTTCTGCTAACCTTAAGGAAGTCCCAATAGCTTAAGCCTACTAGAAAGTAGTATAAATGTTTCCACTGTGACTTTTTTGCCACTTTGTTTTTACACTATCTGTTACACAAACTCCCTCACAGATTGATCATCAGAGCTAATCAGTACCGCTGCAGAGCTCAAATAATAAATACTATGTCAAGTAAGCAGTGCAAGAAAGACATGCTTTCAGCTGAGACATGGCATGAAACAAATGGAGAAGTTCAGGGAAGTGTAGAGATAGAGACAAAGCTGCTCCCAATGGCAGAAGCTAGGGAGGAGAAGGCTTTCTCACCAGTAAAGCAGAGCCACAGACATAAAGTTAGCCGAGAACATGTATGGTTGTATAAGGATGAGGGAGGCATGAACAGATTCACAGTTGCACAAGGTACATTGTACTGAATATGTTCATGAGAGTTTTAAAACCAAGAAGGGCAGCTTTAATTTAATTGAAGAACAGCTCTAATTAAAACTTACTCTGTGGTGGAAGAAAACCTATTGTGCAAATGAATTCTGTATGCTTGTCATACTAATTTTTTCTTACCAAATCAGATTAGAATAATTATAAGCCTATAATGACATCAAAACACCCCAGTAAACCAGCCACTTACAGCCAGAATCTGACACCTTATTCATGCTGAATAGCAATTTAATATGTCGTGGGACTACTCAGTATGAGTAATTGTGACAGAATTTCCTCTTTGGCAGTTAATAGCATATTTTATCTGTCAATATACCTCTAGAAGATTAGCCAGGCATACTTGTGGCTGGGGTAACTGATCCAAAAGAGGCTGTTGACTGACCCAGCTCATCTCAGAAACAGAGATGTGAGAGACATTAGCAGAGGCAGTCTGTTGTAATGCACAGAGTAACAGAAGAGAAGAGTAAATTATTGATAGGAATGTGAGCACCCCTGTTAATATGTGAGGCATCTTTTATAGCTGTTTTAATTAGGGCATAAAATCTTACGTAAATTCTTTGGAACAATGGCAATACCCATCAGTGAAGTTTCTGTCCAAGCAATAAAACTACCTTCAATTTGTTTGAATTTTTGCCTGTGGTTTAATTGAATGCTCTGCCAACTCTGTACTAATGGAAACAACAATATTTTCCCCATTTAATAATGACATGCTTGATTGAATTCAGTATCTTACCCAAATTCTCCTCTGGGAACATTAAGACTTTGTTGTTTTCAGATGCCTTAAAGTTAAATACCATCCAGCTATTAGTAAGAGACTGTTTGCTCTTAATGCCATTGATTGGTAATGGATTTGCTAAGAATAAAGTTGATCTTTGCCTTCCTAAAGGCTTTTTGTATTCATAAAAAAATAAAGCTACACAGTTTTTGGATTATGGGACTATTTTTTTTAACTCGGCAGCATGCATTCATTTCCAGCAGCACTGATCATCTCTACTGTCAACACCACTAGCTGCAATACATCTGGATTCTACCAAGGGGGTCACATCCACACCAGTTTGTAACTGACAGATTCATTTCCTACCTTCTCTTGAGACAGCAATGAGGACTGAAAAAATCAGAGGTCCGCTGTAATTACTATGTATATTTCAGATTAAGTAAATGTGATAAAAGCCTCCATCTGGCTGTTGATCAAACGTGCAGAGGCAGGCTGATCTTCAGTGACATATTACAATATGTCTCTTGTAACAGTCCCTAATGCCATTCTGTAAATTACTTACATTTGGGATTACTTGACTACGGCAGACAGAAATATTACTCACTGCTTAAGTGCTGCCTACTGGGAGTATGGGAGACGCGGTCTAATCTTAAAGTTGTTAAGCAAGGCATTAAGAAATAATGGGGCCATGTTTATTTTACTAAATGCCAATTGTGCTTGCACTATTTGAAGATGGCAAACCCAATTTAATAGTAGCCTGAGCCTGTTCCCAGTGCTGGAAAGCTGTAAAAAGTCTAACGCTGGGGAAATAAGTGTAACTGGTGTGCTGGAACAGTTCTTGAGGAGAAATTTAAAAATCAGAAAAGTCCTGCAAAATATGTCAGTAGTTTCAAATTATATTCTATCATCTGCTGAAAAAATTCAGGTCTCTCTCCAAATAGAAGTTCAGAGATTCAAAGCCTTTCATTAAAGAAAAATCCCAACCAGCTACCTGAAAAAGAAACAATAAAAATGTCAAGGGAAGAACAGAAAATAATGCTACCATTTCTCCATTACTTTACACCTCTCCTTACAGTGGTGGTTGCAATGTGTGGAGAGTCAAAATTTACTACATTACTGAAGGTCTTTTAAAAAACTTATGGTAAGAAAGAAAGGCTGGGCAAAAATATGTGTGGGATATTCACAGAGCAACTAACTGGTTAGAAGGGCTGTTCTTTCTTATGATTTACAACTCCTTGAGGTTTACAACTCACAGAAGAACAACAAAATTAATTCAGAATTGAAAATAGCAGTGTTTATTTTTAAAAGAAGACAAATCTCCTCCCCTAGCCAAGCGATGGATATTTCTGGTCTACAGTATCGCATTTGTCCTTCTTGTTGAACATTCATTCTGCCCAGAAAGTCTACCAGGAAACTGAGTAAATCAAGGTGCTGACCAGCAAGGAGAGCTTTGGCCCTTTGAATTATCATTGGAAAGCCCAGCAGAAAGCCTTTGTTGCTCTATAGCTCTTAAGAAGACAGCATCTTTGTACTGCAGTGGTTAAAATTCATTTCCTTCTAGCCATTGCTCTTGAAAAAGTTCTTGGAAGCATTCATCAGCCTGGGACACATCTCATGGCATTTTTGGCTCTAGAAATATTCTGCTCATCTCCTGTTTGATCACTCCAACAAGTAACTTCCCCATCCTTTGCCTATTCAGTTCTTATTCTATTTTAACTGCATGAGATTTTCCACATAATCCCTTCACCCTAAATTGTCTCATTAGCCTACATCACTTGGCATCCACTCTTATTTAACTGAAGTGGTTCATTAAATGACATTTCCTCTTAAAAGGTCTCTAAAAACTTAGTCCTCTCTTTAGGAAAGCATGACCACAAAAGGTGAAAGCAAAAAACACCATTCCAAACAAAGCTGGAATTAATACGACTCTTCCAAATGCCACTGCTGAGCAACTTTTCTTCATCTCTTTCCTTCTTCCCTTCCTTCCTAATAAGTCTGTTCCCTTTACATTACAGCCATGTAAGGGACGCGATGTTTCTCTCCGGATTATTCTGTGTGCTTAAACTGATTAAAAATAAAGATGCACTCCAAAAATATTATTCCAATTATTATGACATTCTGTTCAATGCAGAAGGTTTTGTTAGTCAGCAAAATTTTAGTTACGACTATCTCACTAACATTTCTAACAATAGTATTCCCAACATGAAGCTAGTAGATACTACATTCAGCTGAAAATCAGAGATTCTTTCTGAAAGGTTGAGCGTATGAAGGCAAATATGGATATTTCAGTCTTTCTGGTGTTGCAGCCCTTAATTCAGTAAAACAAGTAAGTATGTGACAAAAGGGACTTAAAACAGGATTAAGTGCTTTTGTTGAGTTGGAACTGGACTGTTAGATTCCAGCTTCAGTTTACCAGACACTGGCTACCAAAGGAGACACAGATAAACTAAAGAAGGAGGTAGGACTCCTTTAGCTGTAAGAAGCAGTGTTCTTAGCCTTCCTTGCCCTCTGCGAAGTTTTAGCAAGCTGCTCCTCCTCCTGCGGAGGTGAGATTCATAAATTCAGAGCCCATTGCGACAGCTTCTCTCTGACACCAGCATGTCTGGGTCTGGCGCCAGAAGCAGCAGTGAGCCCGCGGCGCTGGGCAGTGCATAATCAGAGAGTTCCCCTCGCTGGTAGCAGCCTCGCATCAAAGCGCTGCTCTTGTCACCTGGGCCAAGGAGGCAGCATGTGGTCTGTTCCTGCAAAATCTATTTCAGTACTTAAGGTGGAAAGGTTTTTTTTACACCTTGCAGTCCAACAAAATCATAAAAATGTACGCTTGCTTTGCCTAGTGATGACTTAGTCTGCTCACAAAGCATAAGGCCTAGATGCTGGTGAGGTGTCCCTCCAGGACACCACGCTGGTGGCACCCCTTGAGAGGAATGTTAGTTTTTCCAGGGATAAGCATGGAAAATCAGATTTAAATCCTTGCCATGCAACAAATACCTGGGTGTGTGCTTTGGCAAAGTGTTTTCTTTTTCTGTGCCTCAGTTGCCCTAAAATAAATTAAGACGCATGAACAATGAATGATCTTGACTCATAGAATGTCTCATAGAACAATGAATGATTTTGAGATCCTGTGGTAGTAGGGGTAAGGCAGGTACTTCATCTGTCCTTACAAACAATATTCTATATAATAGTTTTTAAAAACATTTGAAATGGACTTCTGCGGGTTTAATTTTTACTAAGCCTTTGTTGGATATATTTTTTGTTCTTTGGATAAAAGGAAGCTGAGCATCTATTATTATGTGTTTTCATAATGAAGAAATTAATAGCTGGATGCCTTTATTTGCGAGAGATGAGACTGAACAAGATAGCCTTACACAGCTACATTACTAAAAGTAATTCACACCAGGTAATTGATGAAGATAAAAATAAACAGAAATATGGAAATAAGCCAGAAATAGGATGACTCTACTTCCAGATTATGGAAACAAAGAGAAAAGTATTAGGGATGCTGTTAAACATTGTTAAACAGGTCAACATGAACCCTTGAGTTCATAAATAACCTTGAATTTAACAGGAAAAGTTGTTCCATTTTAATAATTGAAGATGTATACCAGCTGATACAAGAAGGCAGCAAAGATTTAATGTTTAAAAAATGAACAGGTATAGCCTGGCTTCAGTTTTCTTTTTCACCCCAGTAATGTCTACTTTCTCATAAGTGCTAATAATTTAGGCATTACAATTAAACTTAGAAAATTATGATTAAAACTTCTTTATATTTAGTTACACTAACTTCCTAAAATTTCAGGGAAGCATTTAAATGTTAGTTCCTTTACCTGTATGTTAATCAAATGCAACAATACAGTTTGGAACTTTAAGATTACATGAAGCAAGTAAACCTGCATCTAGCTGTCAAGGTTTCAGTGAACGGTATTACAAGGTAATCCTACCATTTTCGTGACAACTGAGCAACAAAAGCAATCACAACAATCACAATAAAAGACCCATAAAACGTGTGTACAGGTGCAGTGATTTCTCTTAGTAACTTTAGTAACTGTTCAAGCACATGAACATGTTAGATATTTCAAGGGACATTTGTGCCTTTCATTGCTGCCATAGGGTATAAGTGGTTAAATCTTCATGGTACTATAAACTAGTATTGTTCCAAAAGTTACCATGACTCTGCAAATATAAACCATAATATAATATATTTCACATATGTTAAGCATGACAATCCTGGTGAATGATACACAAAAGTAAAAGAGAGCAGCAAATTCATACTCTGCAGAGGACAGCTAGTTAGTTGCTGCCTACACTCAGAGACAGTAAGGGTCAACAAGGTGGTTGGGGGCTGGAACACATAATGTACGAGAGAATTAGATTTTCTCGCTCTCAAGAGAGAGCTAAGGGAGGAACCATTATTGCTATCTTCAGCTACTACAAGGGAAGGAGAAGAGAAGATCGAGCCAGACTCTTATTAGAGGTGCACAGAGATGAGAGGCAATGGACACAAGCTGGAACATCAGAAATTCAAACTAGATATTAAGAAATTCCTTTTCACCACAAGGATGGTCAAAGACTGGAACAAATTACCCAGAGATGCTGTAGGTTCTCCATCCTTGGACATATGTAAAACTCACCTGACTAAGGCCCTGAGCAACCTGAGGCACGGTGGCCCTGCTCTAAGCTGCGCTTGGATCGGATGATGTCCAGAAGTCCCTTACCACTTATATTATTCTACAATTCTACGAAATGGGCCATAAGCTACCAAAATGAAGAATACATGGGAAAAAATAGATAAAGAGGTTTTCCACATTTCTGCATCTCAAAATGAAGCATTAATAATAAACCAGCATCCATCAGATGGATGCTAAGACCCTACTATTGCTTTAAGATATATGATTCTTTTTGTATTGTCTTACATTGTTGCCGTCGTTGTTATATCTATACTGTCAAAAATTCAACAGGATCTCCAATTACTTTTCTCCTGCCTTCTGGTAACGGTCACACTTGAATCAGGGTGCAGGAGTTTACATAAAACCTTAGAAATTATACAGCAGAAAGCAGCTGTAAGTTGGCAGGAGAAAACTATGTGATATAAAGGGCTTTGTCTTCCTCTAATAATTTATTTTTTCTTGAAATAATTTTTTTTCTTTATCTCAAAACCAGGGTCACAGCAGCCATTCTGGAAAAAAAAAAAAATCCTTACCAGATTATTTCAGATGTTTTACAAAGCATTATACATAATAAGAATGTCAAAGATCAGCAAATTGTTCCAATGGACTTTCCATCAAATTATGTTTACAATTACTGAGAGGTTAGATTTGCAAAGAAACGAGCTGACATTTCAGCATTCTGTGGCAATTGCAATATTTTCAGTCTGAGGATTTCAGTTTTATGGGCAGTTTGACAAAACTAGTGTAATTCTGTTTTTCTCAGGTATAGCTAGGTTTATTTATAGCAAGGTCAACTCATTTGAAATCTCTTGTATCTCTTTACTCACTAGAGAAATTGTCATGCAAGTAAAACTCTGGATGGTGTTGTTTCTCTGTAATAGCAGGGACTAACAACCAGCAACTGCAGAAATTGCTTCGCTGCCTGTCAGACTTGATATTCAATGCACAAAACATTTCGTAGATAAAAATATACTGCAGCTTATCTCCATGTAATAACAGTGAGCATGCATCTTTCAAAGTACACTGTAGACCCCAAACACGGCAGGGGCTCTGATGGGACTAGCACATGGAAGCCCTCACCTAACAATCTGACAACTAACTATATGGTCCAAATCTTCTCCACAAACCTGGGGAGATAAAATCCTGCTGCAAAAATTCTGATCTGAAATTTCCCTCCGCCCTGAAATTCTGTGGGAAAACATTCTGGAGTGCATCAGCCATCTCTCTTTTCCTCCTGCTCCCCCCAATCCCTTCCTCTTCGGTAATTTGACTTCAAGGAGAGAAAAATCTGCTAACAATATATTATCCCAACTATATTTAGGAGTGTACTTACACACAGTTTTCTGGCCTTCCACAGCTCTAGCACCATCCTTCTTCTCTGTTACTTTTTCATGAAAGATGCTCATACAGCTTCAGGAAAACTGTCATTTAAAATTACTTCCTCAGTGCCACAAGCACCTGCATAAATCCTGTTATTGCCCTGCTATTGTGTTGTTAATTCCTGCTGTTGCTTTGGAAATTAAATTTTTCTTGTCCCAGAAGTAGGTTCCATGAGACAGACCTCTTGCACCTTTTTCTATTCAATGTTATTGTGTACTCAGGATGAGAACTAAATGCACATTTAAATATCTTTAATACATCTTAGGTCAAATTTGAGCAACAAAGCCTTGAAGTGTGTCCACAAAAGCGTGGCTTAAGCCATTTAAAGGACAGTGAGACAAATGTGTGCCTGAGGAACACATCCTTGGATAACTAACATGCTGTACTGTGCATGTCTAGAGGCAGCACTGTTTTGGCTGAGCTGATCATCTGTGTACCTGCCTGCCCCATAAAGTTGTTTTAAATTCACAAAGTAGGTGTCTCTAGCTCTAAGTTGCCTGAGGGCCCAATTGATTTGTTTTACTTCAAGAATGTTAAATACACACTTGAAAACACTGAATTCAAATCAAATTGTACTAGCCACAGACAATTTTATTCAAGATGCAACATGAATAGGAGCAGAACCATTATGTCTCACTAGGGGTGTGGAGATTAACAGGGAATACTAAAATAAATACAATTCTGGCATGCATGAAAAAAGGTGAAACCCCCTGGAAATCATAAGGACATCACCACAACAAAATTACATGCCAGGGCCATGACCACCTTCACCCTATGAGACACAAATTAAGTCAAGTCCCCAAAAGCCAACAGTCATGTTATCTGAGAGGTAGGGTTTTGTGACCTGAATTTAAAAAAACACCAGTTTTGAATGGAACGGGCTTGGAGCATAGGTAGAGTGAACACATGAGTTAAGTACCCAAAGAACAGCTTGAAATGTCTAATTCAACATTGACATCCTCTCCTATAGCTGAGTAGCTAACTTCATGTACTGAGTACCAGATTGCTTCTTTTTTGGCCTCATTCTCTGTTGACTGGATGTCTCTAGAAAGGCAAATTCCTCCTGGGCAAAAAACTCAGATGGATGCAGTGACACATCTCTTGTCTCATCTCCCTTTCATGCATGAGCAAGTGTATGCTCACTAGCAATGGTATGATTTGGCCTTGGGCACGATTAAAGTGTTCCAGCATTCCTAATGAGAGATAAACTACTTCCAGCTGGGTCATTCCTCAACAACACTTCATCTATGAAAGAACTGGAATGCTGTATTTGAATACATCATATATGAAGGACATGGTGTCACTACCATGTTTTGCTACTTTCTGTAATGATTAGTTTGATTCCTGACTGCATGTTCAATAGAATACAGACAGTTAAAATCTCTGTCTCTCTCCATCTTGCATCTCTTCAGAGGTGTGTACTTCTGACACTGCAGCTGATTAGGACATAATGTTTTTAAGTACATTTACATTTAGTTGATAGGGTATGTTACTCATTTACGTTTACAACTATTCAGTTTAAACAATTCCATTGTAGCGTCTTATCACAGGAATTTATAGTTCATTGACTAATTTTCTACAGTGTTAACATTTTTATGGGAACAGAGAAGAAAACAGTGTATGTGAAACCTTCTTGCAAAGTTTTCTTCTAAGCACTGCTTTTTTTACAGAATTTATTTTCTAGTTATCAAAAGAAAATCTGTAGAAGCTAAGAAGCACACTTAAATGTATATCACATTGTCTAGTGTTGCTTAAATTTGTTCTTTGAAACATCTGCTTTCCAAGCTTTATTTACCTGTCTGGTGATAGTCAGACAAATTACTGCAAGACTCTTTTGCCAGAAGAGACGTCTGTCGTTTCACAGAAGAGATGCAGAGAAAAGAAGTTGACTTGCCTTTTCCTGAAATATGCTGGAAACAAAAGTTGCCCAAACAAAGCAAATGCTTTGGTTTTCCGTTACGTCCGTGAAGAACTACACCTGCCAACCCTTTAAATGAATACTGTCGTGACTGAGCCCCTCATCAGAGGCTTAACCATGAACAGTTTAACTTTGTGTATGCTTCATGCTTGCTTTACTTCAGTATCTACGGATGCAGACTTTCTCCCATCTGACTTGATGCACATTTCAAGCTTTTAAATATTTCAAACAACTTAATACTACTACTACGGGTTGTTGGCTGACAGAGATGTTTCTCAGCCAATACAGACTACTACTGGGACCTTCTCGGAGTGCAGTATGGTCAAAGATGTCTTTCTTCTTAATACAAAGAATACAGAAACTATTCTGAAAAGCACTGAACAGGTATTTATCTCATGCACATATTTATGTCATGGCCTGGCATGTATTTAAACACGGTATCATCAAGAAGACTTCTTGAACCAGATTTATAATCTTTATTGGAAGTCTGTCACATTTTCTCAGAGCATAGAACAAACTCGAGGAAGTATGTGCAGCCTGGCAGGAAAGAACAACCCTTGTGCTGGTACATCACCAGCGGCCAAGCCCAAGCGGTAGAATTTCAAGAAGGATAATATTTATTAGTTCAAATAGTGTATTTTGGCATAATGCTTTTTTATGGACTGGTGATTTTTTAGACACCAGGCAAGCTTTATAATCAGCTGTTACAAAAATCCTTGTTTAAAATGCTGACACGCAAAGGAAAATATTAAAAACCTAAATCTGTTTAGTCTATAGACTCACACAGAGAAATGAATACTGAGGGAAGTGTTGAAGTCTCTCCTTTTAACTCCTAGTTCTCAGAATCTGACTTCAAATTATTCCACCTCTTCATATGCCAACAGCAATATGGATAGGATTACTTGAAGAGTAAAATACCACACACTGTAAGAACTTCAGAGTATTGTCCTTTAAAGAAGCAACAATGTGTTTGGGATCCACGACACATTGAAAGTACCAGTTCAGGGGGCTGCTTAAAGAGAACAGAAGGAATGTTGTGAAACGCTCCAATACAACACTTTGAAATGTCTCATATGTGCCTTTTGAGGAAACATAAAAAATGGTGGCTGTGATTGCTTTTCATAGCTGACAACAGCATTTTGATATCAGATCTTTCTTTTTTGAGGTAGAACCTGTGTGAAACAAGCAGCTGTGCATCAAAACCAAAATATTCTTCCAAAGAGCTACAAGAAAGACCTAAGACATAAAAGGACTGATAATTATAACAGCACAAACATAATGAGCTTTGAGTATAACTGATGGTGAGTTGAACTGTTCTTTCAAATCAAAAAATCAAACTTCATTTTCAACATGTTTAGGGAGAGTTATTCTAGTGCTAACATTTTAATAGTGTTTTTACACCTAAATTGTACAGGAACCTTTTATTCCCAGAACACCCTGAAAACTAGATGACTCATTTCAATAGGTTACGCCTCGTGAAACATTTTAAACAAACTTGAAAATCAATTATAACGAAAGAGATGTTATACTGGTTGTAGAAATTTTGGAAAATGCAAAGCCATGCTTTTCTTTACAGCATTATGTGCTTATTAACATCTTTGAAACAAGAACATAAACAAAATATTTTAAGAGATTTTAAAGAAACAGAAGAGACTGGAAAGACTGGGAAAGGGAGAAAAGAAGCTGGTCTATGAACACAAACCTCTCTCCTTCCATTTTTCCCATTTCATTCACTTTTGTTCATAAGCAATTTTGAATCATAGAGATGCAGCCATGCTCTCTGATTTGTGGTACTTCCTACATGACAGAATGCTCTAAAATTCAGCAGAAAGAGTTTCTATGCCTATGGAGTAAACCAACCAGGACCAAAAAAAAAGTACTGGATACATTTGTTCTATGTGGAAGGGATGGGGAAAGGAAAAACAGATTTTCAGAGGTTCCTTAAAAGAATAATGAATTAAAGCGAGCCTGCCTTTCTCTTAGTTATTGCTGCTATTATTAGTAGTAGGAGTAGGAGGATATTTATTTTACATATATATTTCTCTCTGTCATTTGGGGAAATTAAAATTAGTGTTATAAACTGATCTCATGCTTTTTTCCTCCAAATGCTGTCTCTTTACACACCATTTAAACAAAACTATAAGAGATTCTTTAAATAGTGATAGGAAATAAGATATATCTTTCTCTGGATTGCACTGTTGCCTATTTCTATTCTTACGGCATTGAAAAACAGATGCATACCAACAGAGAAATAAAATACATGCTTTTATATCCCTGTGCATCTTTGATTTTCTACTTGAACACCAATAAAGGAGAGACTGAGCTTTAGGAAATGCTTCTGTTTTCTTGGTGTGCAAAATGCAGCTCACTGGTGCACAGAACTGCTGGATCCCTTCCCCACATTTCGAGAGCTGCCTTCTCCTAATAGGGAACCAGCTCTGAACTTTGCCATGTTCATCAGTCATAAAAGTTACAACAGCAATGGCACAACCAAGCTTATGGGTTCTGCTTCACATTTTGCATGTGTTCCTAAGTATTTAAAGTTATCAAAAAGAGGAGGCAGAGACATGAAATGACATCCTTTTTGAGAAGAGTAAGTGTTGTGGTTTGGGCCAGATTGGCCCTGTTTTACCTCAAACCAGGACAGTAAGGATGAGAATAGGTACAATGGTGCAACTCAGCACCTATTAAGTCAGCAGGAAACTTCAACTAGCAAAACCAGATTTCAAGCCAGAATATTAGCCAATGCTCTATTTACTGTTGTATGGTTAGCAAAAAACAGAAGGGCAAACAACACATACTTCAGGATGTTTCTCCCTTATTTTCCTTTTCTTTCCCCAATTAGTTGGTTGCTTTGCTGTTGCTAAATTCCTTTTGTTTTCAAAGGATCTCATTTTCTGTCCATTGAAGCAAAACTGAAGAAAAGAAGTGAGAAAATGATGGGGCAAGTAGGCAGGTAAAATCCTTGTAAATCCTACTCTGAACTGCTTAATATTCTGAATCCCTACTTCAGGGAGATGAAAACCCTGTTGGCATAGTCTGAGTTGCACTGATGTCTGAGCAGGAAGAGTTTACTGTAGATTTGGAAGCTTGACTTGTTAAAAAAAGGAAAGAAAGAGCAAGAAATTAAGATTCCTGTGTTATGCTGGGGTTTTCTACAACACAAGCCTCACTGATAAACAGAAATATAAACAAACAGAAATTAGAAGCATTAGAAGTGGTCACAAACTGCTGAAGGTCTCCATTTAATTAGTATTCAAACTACTAGCAAACCATCTAGCTCATTTTGATTCATTATGAAGCATTACTGGAGAAACATAAAAATAACATAATTCCTAATGATTAAGACTGCCATTATGTATATTTGTATAGGCATCAGATTCTTTTCAAGTTGCTGGGACCAAGCCAGGATTCCAATTTTTGCCTGAAGCAGGCAAGAGACTGCTGAAATGAAACTTTAACATCCCTATTGCCAAAAAAAGTATGCCTTGAGAGTGCATGCTCTGTTCAATTGCCTGAATATACAAACAGAGGCAGAGTCTTCTCTGCATCATCTAATGGAACAGAAGTGTTGTTATATGTTTGCTATATATTCTTTAACATAATTCAAGCATTACTCCAGTTGTAGCACTATATGAAGCTGCAGTAACACTTTTTTTTTTTTTCCTTTAGCAAAAGAAGGTGTAATTAGTACATACTTAATTGATGGGCCAGGAATCAACTCTATACCTTCTTCACCCACCCACCCTAACTCCCCTAAACAATCCAAACCTGAATATTCCTTCACGTATTCAATGCAACATGCACAATATTTCATACATGGAGTGACTAGGTTACACTCAGAGGGCTCGAGCGCTGTTAAGCTACTGTTAGTTGACAGCCTTCACTGATGTGTAGTAGCCAGGAGCCTGCTCAGGTATGTAAAACCAGATCATTTGGATGAAAATGTCTATGCAGATCATTAACTTCTATCTGTTGATGCCTCTCTAGTTGTTTCCAGTGATTCCTCTCTCACTCATAAATGGGTGAGTATTGACAAAGGAGAATAAAATCCACACGCTTTCAAATTTTCAGGGCTGAAAGTCACTGTTTCTGATTTACGACTGACTGTGAATTAACTGTGCTTTCTCCTGCCTATGTATCAGAGTGAGTAGGGTGGACTGACCAGGACATGTATCCTCTTAGCAGCTAGAGTTTCACACCCAGCATTTCAGTAAAAGCAGAAATTGAAAATGGCATGCTAGTAAGTGACAAGAACTGCAGCAGCTTCATTGCTGGTCTCCAGCGGGGGTACAGCACGGGACCTTTATGCTCCCTATTCTTACCATTATTATAACATATAGTCTTTAGGTTTCCCCTACTACTTTGGTTAATTGTGGAAGCTTTACTGACATTACAACCTTGAGCCACCCATACAATATATCTTTACACATACATGGTATTTGAGACTTGTAGTTTTATAGTAGTGCGATTGCCAATTAGTTTGATAGTCATTTTACCACTGAACTCACACAGTAGCCAGCCATGGAGAAACATTACCTTTTCCCTTATAGCAGTAAGAGTCACATCTGATGAGCATTCCCTGTGCTATGGTATCTTTTTCTTCTGCTAAAGTAAATTACATAGTAGGATGAGTAAATGCCTTTTTCATCTGTAATTTGTATTTGCATTATCAAGAAGGAGGAAAACTCGTAACTTGGGTTTTATGATTTTATGATTTCATTGAAACTGTGGGACTTGGCAATAAAGAGTTTAAATTTGTAATTCATTTTTTTAAGCTGTGTTACATCACTATTATTTAAGGCAATAATAGGGGAATGAAGCTGCACTCTTAAGCATCCATCTCCTTCATGACCATTAGACTTTTATTGGGCTTACTTACAAACAAAACCTTAAATTTAGGGAAAAACTTGCAAATTCTGTAACAGTAAAAGAAAACACATGTTATTCAAAAGCATCCTTCAGGAAAGTGCAAAATAGTTTACTGTTATGAGTACATGCATAATAAGTTGCCCATTTACTTTTATGTTTTCATGGTTGAGGCCTAATTAAAATACACCATGGCACCTTTAAAACATGGTTTTTAGCGTCAAAAAATGCCAGGATTTGCTGGTTTTCACAAGCCTTCAAACTCAGCCCTGTCCTAGTCCTTAAATTCTACACAGGTAGGTAAATGTGACTGTAAAAATAATCTTTCAAAGCATTATAGACTAAAACAATCTAGCTTTACTAGTTTATAGCAAGACAGACGCCAATTGAAACTGTAACTGCTTTTTCTTTTTACCATACAATAAGAAACCAATGGTTTTGGTTTAGAGTTCCAAACAAAGTATGTACTCAAATAACAGATACGTTTTCCAGGTACAGCTAGAGCCACAGCAGGCAGGATGACAAAATGTTCTCACGTTGCATGAAGACATTTCTCCAGCAGGCTTTGTTTCTCACTGGTAAACCTCATTTTGCCAAAAAATGATAGGAGGCATCTTCTAAAAATATCACAAGTCAATACAAATTTCTGAATGGCCAGTTCATGAGAAAAACAGGGACACAGTAGTTCCTGAAAATCCTGATGATTCGTGTAATGATCACTGACCTGGTCTGATTTTGGAAGATTTGTGTCAAATGATTTTTACCTATGTTTCCTGTGGTAAGTGAACTCTGATATGGATAGCAGTATATTTACATTGTTTGTACATCAATAAGGATTTAATAGTAAATTATAGTGTTAGAAGATTTAGTTTAACTAAATTGGATTAAGGTAGAGGGATATTATGGTAGTGATCTAGTCATCTTGCGATTTTTAGTATTTTTATCTGTGGTTATTAAATTAATATATTCAAATTTACTTTTCTTAACATTGCAACAAAAATAGCTTTGTAGTCTACAGCTATCTTAGTCAATAACCTAATAGTTATAAAGACCCATTTTGATTTAACAATTTTATTATTTTTAATAATAATTAAAGCTATGATTTGAGGTTGGTATGCTTTTGTTCATTTAAATGATGATCAATACGAGATTTGCAATTTTTGACCTGTGCAGAAAAATCTTAGAACATAGGAATGTGTGTACTAGATCAGAAAACACCACAATCTAGTCCAATTTCATTTACAACCAGATGAAAAATGGAAAACATACAGTTCCCCTTGTTGACTCACCCATTTTCTGACTCCAGAATCTAGAAACTTTCTGCATTGGTGACTGTATTCACATCATTCACTTTTTTCATGTCATGTCTAATTTAATTTAACTGCTGCCACCTCTCTCTTTCCAGCTCTTTTCCAAGCGGAAGAGTGCTAGTCTGTTCAATCTCTCTTAGCGCAGACACCATTTTCAAACACCAGCCACCCTTCTCACATTTTTTTTCTCATTTCTATCATATCTTTTTGATGCCGGCTAACCAGAACTTCATGCAGTATTTCTGATGCAGAGGTGCAGTATTAAGCACATAAAGCACACCATAAGGCACACTATTTAAGGTGCACCATAGATTCATGCAATGACACGGCAATGATTTCTATTTGGGTTTCTACTCCTCTCCTGCTGGTGCCACCACTTTTCCTGCCTTTCTGTCTCGTCACTGAATCCTGACTTGTTTTCAAAGAACTAGCTGCAAGGATCCAACATGTCTTTACAAAGCATTATCAGCAGCTCATTCAGACCTCGCATTCACTGTTCAAGTGTGTACAGTTGCATTGGTTTTCTGGAACCAATGCATCACTTGCATTTATCACTTTTACTGTTTTCATTAGATCGCTTCTGCAACTGTGCATGGCAATTCTACAAAATTTCTAAGTTAGTTAAATGTCACTTGCCCATAGTGGTCACGTCTTTTTGTTTAGTGGCCTCTCCCTGCACAGTGCAATCCAGCTCTTCCTCCTGCTCCCTCTGCTTGGCAGTCGTCCTTTCTCTCCCCAGCAAAGGGCAAGAGCGCTGTGGGGTCAGATGACTGTGTCAATGACACAGCAGGGCCCTATGACTTGTTTCTTGGTAGTGAAATAATTAATAGCACTTCAGACAACAAACAAAAGACTTTTGTACTGTTCACAGTCTTGAAATATCTCGTTATTTTACAAGCAGCTTGTGAAAATAGCAGTACTGGGCAGGAGGGCTGAGGGGGGATTATCCCCTTACTATGTGAAGGAACAATATGCATAATCTCTGGTAGACTTCTATAAATACTCTGACACTGAAAATTACGAATCTTTCATAATTTTATTGTAACAGTGATTTCAAAGGTTATGTGACTTGCAAGGTAATCATGTATTTTTGTTAAATACTTTCATTACATAAAAGATCTGTGAAATGGGAATGGGAACTGTTCAGCATATGAGCACATAGTTTTAATTTATTTTACATTTCTGTCATAAAAATACAGTTATATTTTTGCTGTTTAGTAGCAGTAATATTTAGCATTATCTACTATGGTACTGCAGATGTTCAGATACATATTTTGAAAACAAGTAAAAATTTGAAATCCCATTACTTTTTCTTTCTTTGAAGCAGGTTCTGTGGACACTTCAGACAGAATTTGGGTCTTATCTTAATATTCACACCTTATCAAAGTTGTGAAGTGTTACACAGAATGAGCAAATAGAGTAAATGCTTGATAAGTGCATAACAATATAAATGCTTTAACCTTATCATGAAAATTATTTATCTGTAATAACACAGACTGAGTGCCAAGAAAAAAGAACAAACCAAAAGACTCATTTTTGTTCTACTTGTCTCAGTATGCAACGAATAAGTGGGGAAAAAAAATTAATGGAATATTTGGGCATGATTATGTTGCAGTGCCTGTTACACAACCTTCCAAATAAACTTTATGAAGCTCAAAGAATGGAGTTTAGCTCTAATGTTAAACGTGGTCCTAATTTCCCAAAGACATACAAGTATCTGACTTAAAAAACAGATCTAGCTTTCCTGATTTCCATGGGATTGCTCATAATCCATGAAGTGTGCAGGTAAGCTTTTGCAGGATGGGGCTGGTATCTGCAGCCTGATTAATGACATTTATCCAGAAAACAAGAAATTGCAGATCATAGGAAGGCACCTATCGAAGTACTAATGCTAAAACCATACTTTGTGATTATCTAGTCACAAACTAATTCAAGTAACGTGTAATTATAATGTATGTTTAATGTCATATAAAACTGATGAATAGTTCTTAAGATTTTAGTACAGGCCTGACAAAAAGATACCATCTTTAAAGTTTAGACTGAATAACACATTGCTAGATTGCAAGCCCCATTCTTTCTAATGCTTTTGCCCTACTATGTATGTAGGTAGTGCTTCCAATGCAGCACAGCTCTGCTGCTGATACATCATTTTGGTTTTGATTGCTGAAAGAATAGCTGTGGAATGCAGTCAGGATTAGTTCACATCCCTGCAATGGTTAGTGGCCATCATGTATTTTATCACATTTATTGCCACAGTCTTAAAAAACCACTTTTTTCAGTGCTACATACTTTTATTTCTATGTTTTCATCTGTATTTTTCTTTCACTGAGATACAGGTAATGCAAATGCTAATGAAAGATCAGAGGATAAAACTGAGATCTTAATATATAAGATGTTGATGGAAAGAATAAGTTTATTGACAAAGGTCAATTAATTAAAAAAATAAAGAACAGGCTTCTTTGACAGAAAAGAAAAAGTGTCCATTCTCATGATAATAATCTTGGAAAATTCCAACACATTTATTACATTCACTAATAAATCAATCATCCATGGTTATTTTTGACCAAGATCGAAGTTAGAAGCTAGGTTTTAGTTGATGTTGAGGACTAATAAAGCTGATTCTTGGAACTCTCAATGAACCAAGACTAACTCTGAGAACATTTGAATACCTTTTTCATTTCTCTCCTTTCCAGAAGACTTCCTTTTAGCATACTGTTAATATTGCAATATAGCTAAAATAACTGCACTGTTCCAACATTAGTCTTTTGAACACAGTATAAATAATCATATTCCAACCCTTGTAAAGAGAATTAAAATAGTTTTTTAAAGCATTAAATAGCCATATATTGAAGGAATCCAGCAACAGATGGGGAAACCTATGACTGTAACACTTCTAAACATTTGTGTGTCTGTTTTTTAATTACACTATATTATTTCATAACTGGAATCCTTTGATTATAATTTATTTGGAAGTTAAGATGACCTAGATTTTCATGTGTGATATTAAATGTAAAACTTGTATCTTTCCAGGAACCTGTCTCAGCTGAAGGTTTGTGAGTTCTAGTGAAACATCAGGTATTTGCTGTGGCTACCATGATATAAATCTTAAGGAAGAACAGAACAGAACAGAACAGAACAGAACAGAACAGTCGAGGTGGAAGGGACCTACAATGATATCTAGTCCAACTGCCTGACCAGTTTAGTACTGACAAATAGTTACAGCGTGTTATTAAGGGCATTGTCCAAATGCCTCTTAAACACTGACAGGGAGGGGGCATCAACCCCCTCTCTCTCCAGGAAGCCTGTTCCAGTGTTTGATCACCCTCCCAGTAAAGAAATGTTTCCTAATGTCCACTTTGAACTCCCCCTGGTGTAGCTTTGAACCATTCCCACATGTCCTATCACTGGATACCAGGGAGAAGAGATCGGCACCTCCCTCTCCACATCGTCTCCTCAGGAAGCTGTAGAGAGCAATGAGGTCACCTCTCAGCCTCCCTTTCTCCAAACTAGACAAACCCAGAGTTCTTAGCTGCTCCTCAATTTGATGAATTAATGACAATTCTAAGACTCTGAATGAACAGAGCAGTTTAAATATGGGCATATCCAAAATACTTCCCCAAGTAAATGACTTCCTTTTTAAAATCAGGTAATCAATAATAAAATTGAAATAAATAAAAAGCATGTTACAATAACAAAAAAGTGTGATAGAGAAATACAAGGTTGAAATGGACAACAACGGGGAACTTGGAGAGGTTACTATGCACAGAAGATTTTCATGAATACAAAGCCACTCATTTTCTTTCATTTCTCCAGCCTTGTTTCTCCTATTGCCTTCCTCAACCATCTGTTTGGCCAATGAGGGACCCATTCAATTTTAGACACCTGTTATTAAATGACACTGTCATTAAAAGTTTACTCTGGGTTCTCCACTAAAGTTTGTGAAAGCATAAGCAATTAGCAACACCATTCTGTAGCCATCAAGTCAAAAGAGAGAGAAGGGTTTAAGGTATGTCCAATCCTACAAAACCCTAATCAGATGATCTCCAAGGGAATGAAGAGTGTGCTGCACAAGATCTCTGTTTAAAGAACATGTTAGCTGCTAAGCATGTTTAATTTTCATTTACATTGAGATAAAAAGTGTGATTTAGGCTTGTGCTTGAATACAGAACTAAGCTCGAATGTTGTCAGGCATCCACCATAGACTCAGAGAATTCTTCACAAAATGGTTTAATATTTTAGGATTTTGAAAGTTGTTCAGATAGACTAGAAACTGGGACAGTATAAACAGGGTTAGTAGGCTGTAATATAAGACAACTCAGATATATTTTCAACAGTAAAAAAGGGTAAAAAAAAATCCTGAAAGTATTTGAGCAGCATTAACACCCAAAGCCCTAGAATCTGCTCATTGTGTTCTGTCTTTAGAACACACAGCTTAACAGTTCATCATTTTTTTAATAAAACAGACACATTAGAAAATGTATTTTAGACTGACCTATGTGTTTTTTTATTATGAACTTTATTTATTCTGTTATTATATACAAGGGCATGCAAGCATTGCCTATAAAAACAGAAGAAAAAGTTTCCTGCCCTTGAACTTTCCTGATGTTCTTAATTTCTCCATAACACTGCAAGATGTTTCGCACTGCATACAACCCATCTATTGTATTACGGTACTGAAGGCAACCACACGCTACTGTGAATTTCTCTTGTGTATCAATTATTCCCCTGACTGTTATTTGGTTGAGAAGGATTTAGAATTATGTGAAAATCCTACAGTTCACTCGTATTTCATAATAAATATAGAGAAGCACATTCTGCATGTGAAATCAAAACTGAAATCTCTGAGTGTCAAGGTAGCAATTTGCAGCAAATTTTTCCACAGAAATTATTTGGTAAAAGTTAGTGGATACTACTCAAAAGCACCAGGAAGTAAAAAAGCGGACACTTCAAACACACAAAAACAATTAGCACACTTCCCCACAGTCATGCTATAATACAGGGACTTACGATAACAATAACAACAAAAAAGTCCCACAGGGACTGGGAATCTATAAAACCACTCACAAATTACTTGGCACAAGGTCTTGTGGTGGAGGAGAGCCAACCTGATTGTAATAAAAGACTAATTTCTTCTTAGCATTACTAACTCCAGAAATATTGGGAACAGATGCTTCAGAGATGAACTGGACGGATAGGGCTCTGGAATTAAGCAACCTTTAGAAACTTAAATAACCCAGGCCTGCGATTGTTTTGTAAAACACACAGTTTATCTAAAAAAAAAAAAAAAAGACAAGACTACGTGACATATGGATGTCCACATACAATAGCAACCCAGCACTCACACTAACAAAACTGCATTGTAGGGGATAAACAAGTTCAGGATTTATGGCAGTAATTGTGCCAAAGAATCTCAAGGTGTGCCCAAGAATGCAATTCAGCCCAGAACAGAGTGAATTCCTGCACTGGAGACAGTAATTGAGTCAAACTCAAACCTAAACATTAAAAAAGTTCCTCTTCGGTCTGTATTGAAAACTACACCAAAAAAACCAAACCAAACCAAAACAAAAAAGGTGGAAAGGCTTTACGTATTAACCTTCTATGATGTTCCCATTCTCTAATGAATTAATATAGTCGTAAGAGCTAGCTTCTGTCAAGCATGTCCAGGGACCTGTCCAAAGTCAGTGCTAAGGACCAACAGGGCACTTTGAATTCATTAAAATGAAAGTTGTCTCTTCTCTGTAGGGTGTTCATGACCTGATGTGTATACAGTAGACACTTGTTAGCCATGAGAAAAGAAGTATATAAAATAAATAGAATGGCTTCCTTAAATTGTCAGTCTTGGGGATTTGTCAGTCTTGGGGATTTTTCCTTTTCTTTTTTTTTTTTTTTTGATTACCCATAACATATTCCCATAAAGATTTATATTCTCGCCTTTGTTGCCCAGGTTCCTTGTCTCTTACCCTGTAAGCTGGAAAAGGAAATTGTATATTAACGTAAATTGCTACTCCTGATACTTCTTTCTCTTGACTGATGGTTTTCTATTACAGGCTTGCAAGAATTCAGGCTGGAAAGAAACCCAAGTATCTTGATTGAAAGGATTTGATACATTCTTTTCAAATTCATGCTATCTAAATCACAGCAGGATCGCTTGTAATCAAAGTTTTTGAAAAAGAACATAAATTTAGGGAAAAGGAAAAGGCCATTCAGCCCATTGCAAGTCATCTTGGTTAACACAGTTCCTCCAGAATAGTATCTCCCTTCTTCTTTAATGACCCCAGTGCCTCCAATTCCAAACTTGGCTCCGCAGGCTATTGAAAAATTGTATTTCTCTTTGAGTGAAAAGTACTTCCTTGTGTTGGTTCTGAATTTCATTTTTTCAGTCACTTCCATTTGTGCTTTCCCGTTCAGTCTTTTATACTCAGCCAAACAGTGAGTCAAGTGTTATTGAATAAGGTTTTCCACCCTGTATTTCTCAGAGTAGATGAGTTTGTAATTCTCTCTTTCTCAATTTTTACAATGAAAAAAATGAACTCAGCTGTGATTAGGTACAGCCATTTACGATACTGTACACTTCAAAGCAGACTTCTGCTTCTTTCCTCTAAGGTGTGTTTTAAACTAATCTTTTAAAACATTGGTATTTGATTTTTTTCACCCTTTTTCACTTCAGCTTTGTTGATTCTCCTTTTCTGCACCCAATGTGATGGCCACACTGCAGCAAAATATTAGCCTTTAAAGATTTTTGGTTTAGAATCTTAAATAGTAGAACTACAGCAATGCTCTCTTTGTATGTCTAGTCTCTCTCCCTCTCAGTTCTAACAAGGAAACACATTTTCACCCTACTGTCACAAGCACAGTACAGCCAAGACAGGCACCACCGCAGCAGTGGGCCCTGCACCTTCAGCATTTTGGCACAGTGCACGGAGATGTGCAAGGCACACGCTCGCATTCTGCTCTAGAAACACACCTGTGTCGTGCTGTTACTCAGCTGCTCATCACTGTGCACACTGCGCATTGAAAGTAACCCACATCCCATAGGGGGCCCCAGATGGGTCTGAGAGGAGACCCAGGCCAAGTACTAAGCCGTAGTGATGCTTCTGCCAGTTCCTGAGGGAGCTGCTCCTGGCAAGCGCGCGTACGAGCCAGCCTGTCCAAGCACCACGGCACCCAGTCCTCGCCATGGTGCGGTCTCCAAAGTCAACGCGGAACACACCCCCAAAACTGCTAATGCAGCAAAAAAGGGGGATGACTGGCAATTAATTTCAATGCTCTGAAAAATGCGAAAATATTACCTTTAAGAATACTCTATTGTGCATTCACTATCTGAATAAACTCACATGAAAAAATTAACAGGTCAGATTAAATCATCTCCAAAGTCACTCTTTGTAGAATTTGCTTTTATTTTATTGTTCTGGGGAATGCTGTAGCTTCGAGTTTTACCAAGGTCATCTTTCATCCAAAAAAACCCCTTAATATAATTAGTATCAATTCCGTATTTTGTGAGGCTCACACTGGAAGTTATTAACTGTGTTTCAAGTGGAGTGTCAGAGAAACCAAGGGCAGAGAGAGTAATCTTTTCAGCTTCAAAGGCACAGTTGATGACTTTAGTTCACTGGTTAGTGAGAAAGACGTGCATTTTTTATTAAAGGTGTTAGCAATAAATTTGAAACTATAAGCACTTTTCTCTCTTTTTCTTTCCTTTACTCATTTTTAGACCTTGTCGGCATCGTTTCAGTCTTTTTTTAACATCCCACATGACATTGGAACAGTTGCTTTAGTTGTCCTTGTTAACTGTAATGATACTTGGTTGTATACTTTTGCTTTTAATAGTGAAGCACTTCATCAGTATCCTGACAGCAAAGAACTTGCCAAAATCCTCCTTATGCAGTAATGTCAGAAAAAAAGATCTCGATTTTCACTGGTGCTATCTTTAAATACCATAAATATCTCTCTAAATAAAATACAACTATGTTAGACTTGTGCTTTGATATAAATACAGCAACAATGAAACATATCCAACAGAAACTATTTGCCTAATCTTTCTCCGTGTTAAAAGAAATGTATTGTATTTCCCTTAAAACTCATCATTGAAGATACCCTTGACAATGCCTTTAAAACAAATCAACCAAAAGTCTTAATAGGATCCTAAAGAGCATAGATTCAATTCTTTCAAATGAAGTCCAACAATAATTTTTGAAGCATACTTACAGAGTCTTCTTTGCAATAAACATTCAGTTTTGAGAAGAAAATACAGATAGAATGAGAAGCCCTTTTACTGGAGAAAGGCTTAACGAGAACCAATGTACGGTTGTTAACCTCAAAGAAATTTAACTGAGAAGCAAGGCTCAAATTTGTAACAATGAGGATAGTTAACTGCTGAAGAGAAACACCAAGGGAAATTGTGGATTCTCCATTTCTTTAGGTCTTAAATTAAGGCTATACATGTTCTGGTGGATGCTCTTTAATAAAATAAAGGTTTCTGTTCCTCATTATAAATCTATGAGAGTGGAATCTGTGTAAGAACTTAGGCTAACTGACCCAGTGGGTCCCTCTGGACTTAGCAGATCACAGATTTTAATCTATGAATAACATACTAAACTACGTAGTGTCCCACTGAAAATTAATGAGCTTATGTATATGTAAGGTATTAGATAGAAGAAGGGATATTACAGTCTGCTCTCCTATAGAAGAAATTCTTCACCATGTAGAGGAAATTCTTCACAAAACCACAGGTCATTCTCAAGCTTATAGGGCACTGCAGGCAACACTGAAAATACACTAAAAATACTCTGTCTCTCTTTGGACTGGAAAAGTCCAGATTTATCCAAACTTCAAAACTACCTGTGAGCTAGATGGGATAAACTCATTTAACCAATTTGCAAGCCAAACTGCTTGTAGACCTGTAAATACTTGATCTTAAAAGTCTCTTGAAATTAGTGGAATTCTGGCCTTTAAAGCAGTAAGTACAACTATGTAAACAATTTTTTTTTATTATTTTGAAAGTCGCAAGATTATTAAGCATGACTGGAGTATGAAATGAATATGAATAATATAGGTTTCATGTCTTGTTTACATCTGAATACTGAAAATGACTACACATTAATAAAATGTAGGAAATATTATGACTGAGGTCACCACTCAACTAGAGGTCAGATAAAAATGGTCAGTATGGTTACACTCTTCAGTACATATTGTCTATGATGTTACGCTTTACATAGAGGTGGTGATACTGATGACTTCAGTCCTTTCCACGTATTTTTTTGAAAGGCCGGTGTTTCCTTGCTAGTTACATGTGGAGGCTGGGCAGGAGTGCGAAGACCCTACTCTCTGTGGCTTCTCAGGGAAAGTCTCAGGATGAATTCAGAGCAAAGCACTTTCTTTGCAGGCAGAGATCATGCTTCCAGCAGAAGGGACTCTTAATTTGGAAAATCTCTTGTACTTCTAGCTTAGGATAAAGACTGTTAGGCTGCATAAATCATATGCAGTAGAAAAAAAAAACTCAGTGTGATCAGGGCTCAGGTTAGGAATGTTTGAATTCCTGACACATTGCTGAAGCCTCTCCGGAGCTCAGCTATATAATGGAATCTTTATCAGACCATCTACCAATTGTGATACTTATCTGTACAGCGTTGCATTTTGGGTTAAGTGATAATCCATCAAGGCTGGAAATCATTGTGTACTTTTGAAGTTGCATACTTCATTACTGCAAGCTGACAGCTGGATGGATTTGTTAGCACTAGAAATATTTGTTCCAGACACAAAGACCAGGTTCCTAATATATGATATGATGATACTTCCTTTCTTTTCATGTATTCAGTGTGCCTGCGTTGTAATGTATGTCTCGTTTATGATGTTCATTTACATGGTAAACTGTTCAGAGTATGAAATCTATCTTTATTTGTTCCAGAATGCAACAGCCTCATTTCATGAATAATATGACCAAATAACATATAATAATGATGACAGTCTTCATCTTGTGGCTAGACTGCCTTAGTGCTGTGCATGTTGACTTGAGGATTACGCTTGGATTGATATTACAACTATAAAGCATCTTTTAAAAGTATTTGAGAACTGGGGATTCCACACAAACACTTGGTTTTGATTTTGGTTGGCTCACAATATAAACTTCCGGTTTTTTTAGCATGTAGTGATAATGGAGTTTCACATTTAGTTTCACACTTTTTTTCATTTTCATATGAAAAAGTTCTTCCTTTCGTAACTGCAATCTGATGCTACTTACTGCCCTGTCGTCCTGTTTCCTCTGAGCCACAGGAAGATATCTTCTGTGGATGCAACAATATTGAAAATTCCTAGCCTTAATTTACAAAAATATAGTTTATTTTCATACTATGTTTGAACAGCCTCTTGCTTGAAGCTAACATGTTTTTGGTGATCTATGACCACCATGCATGTGAGCATGTACCATTTGTCATGATTCTAATTCTCTGTGGATATACTTAGAAATCTGTAAGAATCTAGCCAGTGAAGTAAGAAACTGCTTGAGTTTGGGGATTGGGGTGGGTTGGTTTTTTTTTTTTGGGGGGGGGGTTGGTTGGTTGCTACAGGGGGACGCCTTATACCATGGGGCTACACCATAAGAAGAACACCTGAGAACTCCTAATTTTAATTTTTTTTGCGACTACCAAATCTGTGTACATGACCCACTGCACTAACATTCTCAAAAGGCACTTTCATGATATTATAAGAAGGCTTTTCCTGGTTGTGTATCTATCAGACCTAAAAAAGAAAGAGTTCTTTGAGTTAGAACAGATGCTACAATCTTCTCTGTTGATCTTAATTTCGTGAGCTTTGAGAATTTGCAACATTAATTGTACTACCAAGCCTGACTAGTGGGATGAAATCCTAATTAAATGTTGCTTATGCAAAGAAAAAAATACTCTGTTTCCCCTAAAATGGACACTGTGGACTACTAAGCCTCTTGAAAATATGCTTGTAGAACTTCAGAAACTCCAAGTCCTGTTCAACACATGAGGAGCCAGAGAAGGCACACACACACGAGGATTGGGCAGGTACACATTAGACGAATAATTTCTTGAGAAAAAGCTGGCAAAGTAGACTTAAGCAGCAACGTTATAGAGGGTTGGTTTTTTTTTTTTTTCTTGTTACCTCTTTTAATACTGCTGTTTTTGTCTCTTTCCAGAAACTCTAGAAATTAGCAAGAGTCATGCAACTTAAAGAGCAAGTGAAACCAAACGAGCTGTATATACTGACGGAGTCAGAAGAAACACTGAGGGATCTACAAAGAAACAGGTAGAACCAATAAGAGTTCACCTTCCTTGCTCATGTTGGGCAAAA
The DNA here is from genome assembly GCA_008921705.1 of Burhinus oedicnemus. Lineage (NCBI taxonomy): Eukaryota > Metazoa > Chordata > Aves > Charadriiformes > Burhinidae > Burhinus > Burhinus oedicnemus. The sequence goes on along the minus strand of VFFE01007254.1, from coordinate 1,458,868 downwards.
GTATTCTGGATTCCCCTGTGCATAGCATAGCTCTTGTGCATCCTGCAAGTACCACAGGAGAATAGAGGAGCACAGGACTGCCTAATATTTTTTTTTTTTTTTAAACTCTAGGTTCTAATTTCCTCATATTTCCATGAACATCATGTTTGAATGTCACCAGAACAGGTATATTTTGATTTAAAAATTTCAACTGTTTGATCCTAAAACAACTCTCAAATCTTGCCAACTTGCTCTCTGGGTATACTGGGTATCTACATTAGGTTTGTCCTCTCTGTTGCACAGAAGCCTAGGATTTGGCCCAAGGAGCCACATGCCTGCTGATGAGCTGAGACCATACACAAACACAGCCGTGGAGTTTTTCTTCCAATGTTGGAGCACTTCATAGCAGAGAACACACGGAAAAGGAGGCAGGGAGTGTTACACTCCTGCATCTCCCCTCTGCACCTGTTAGCTAGTAGTGGACCTTGGGAAACTGGGCACCACTTCTCTTCCTGGTCTCCCCTATTTAGCCCATACAAGTGCCAAGGAACGGAAGGGTGCTTTTTATTCCTGGCCTCTCTATCAGCTGGTTGCAGATGTTGGCTAGGGAAGGTTTCCCAGCTACTACTCAGCTGTAGCTTGTGGATGTTTCACCTGGGTAACAGATTGCTCTGACCAGAGACAGCCCTGGAGGTTTCAAGGCTTAGTGAAAGAGGCTTGTAAAATAGGTTTGGGATTTCATCATGGCCTAACTTAGGTTACCATGATTTATTAGCACACCTTCTAAATGGCTGGGAAACAAGCAGAATGAAAAATAAAGGTAATGAAAAACGTCATTATAAAATCAAGGGATGGCAGTTCTTGCCAGATGGGTGCTAAAGTCTTATTTGAATGTCTTGCGGGGAAAAATAATCTAAAGAACTGTTGGTTTGAACCTTAAATCGTTTGGCCTCCTGGGAAATCTAGAAGTTAGATAAGCCAGTAGGAGATTATTGTAAGAGAAGGGAAGATGAGAAAGCAGAAATAAAACCCACAAAGTTGTAATTTTATTACCTGGTTTGAGTCAAACCAGACAGAAATTCGATTTTATGTTAATGTTACAGCTATAAAGTAGTATATAAAACAACTAGCTTTTAGCATGCTGTCATACAAAACTGCTTTTAACATTAGAAAACAATCATTTTATTTATTATCAGAGCTGAATGCAAGTAAGCATACACAACTATATTTAAGATATGTCTACCCTTATCTCCTTTGTCCCTCGATATTCTATATCTTTTCATTGCTTTGTTGTTTCGTTCTCTGTCAATATCTCAAAGTGCCGATTTATATTAATCAGATTATGTGAAAGAAAAATGAAATAACAAGGACGGAACAGGTAATGCTTAACATTTTTTTTTATATGAAAAAGCCTGAGGACTGCAAGTACTGTCCAAGTAGTTTCTGCATTTAAACTGCTTATAACGAAACAGGTGTTCTAGTCTTTTTTTTTTTCTCTCATATAAACTCCAAGGTAAAAATGGAAGAAAAAGAAAGTAATGTAATTTTTTAGTTAAGATGGTTTAAGTTTATGCTATTAAATAGAAATATTCACACTTAAATTAAATTCACAATAGTTTTCAAAATTATCACATCCTCAAACTCTTCCTTAATCCACTGTAAACCCTTCTTCTAAATTTAGCGCCACAGATCTCCTTTAAGAAATCTTTCTTTTATACCAGAGCCAAAACCAATAAAAGCAAAGTGGATTATAATAAAGCAGGGATTTCATTCATATATAAATGTGTACATTCATTGGCTTTGTGGTCACCCTGACTATGAAATAAACTCTTGAACTTCATCATGCAGCTGCCTGGGAGCAGCATCATATCTCTGCTATACGCAATGACTTTTAGAGATGTTTTTAGGCCTTGCTATATAAAGCTTTGAACATTCTGGCACAGTCATTATACAAGTGAGTCAGCTGAGACTGAATCACCCTGATCTATGCAATCAAAATGAATGGATCTGTCTTTTGAATTTGGGATGCTCTTGCAATGTTACTTTTGTACCTATTTGGTGGATGGTGGTGAGATTTTAATCTTCAATAATAAGTCAAAATTACCAAGTTTTACAATGTCTTTGATTTTTTTTTCTTGACAGAAAAAAGATTTAAATTTAAAGAATTGCCGTGTGTGTATGTGTGGGTGATTAACACAATGCCAGTCCATGGGAGGGTTTTATGTACATTTGTGTGCACAAGCTTTCCTCCTCCGTGAATCCAGAAACAGAGCTGTTCTGACTTGAGATGGCTTCTCCTAGACTGTAAATCACACTCCTTCTCCACCTACAGGCCTTTGAAGGATTGGCACAGAACCATCTGAACTAACTATTTCTCCAAGGGAGGCATCCCTTGTGTCACTACTGGGGGCAAATCCACAATCCTCTTGTGCCGCTTCCCAGTCACAAAAGGGAACACTAGCATGGATCCACGCACAGCTTTCACAAATAACATTACATAGATCTGATAGATAGGAAACTACTCATACAGTGTATAATTATTCTTTCCATAGATTCTAAAATTGTTTCTTCGAATACATTTTATTCTCATTTTGTTGTACATTCCTCATCATGGTTATTAGGCTTTAAGATACCCTTGACAAATATATAAAGGGCAATACTCTTCACTGGCATCAAATCATGTTTAGATTTTTTGAGTTAGTCGGTAATGTACCAGTACAAGAATAATTAATTCCTGAAGGACTGAGCACAAAAGCAAGTATACGTTTGTCTGAGAAAGTGAAAAGTTTGACTAAACAGGATGTTTATGAATTATCATGCCATCATCCAACTGGATCAGCAGCTTTTTTTCATGTTGTTTACTAAATGCCATGCAAATTAAGACAGAGATGGGTCACACAGTTCCAGAATTAACTGATGATGGTTTGGAGATATTTTTTTTCCTCGTTAATTCAGGCTTTTGGTAATGATGAAGTATAATCATCATAATGTAAAATGCCACAGATATACAGACTCTCTGGGCTCTTTATATCCTTTATCATATTGCTGTAAAGGCATCTCTTGTGACTGGATGTGAAGTAACATATCCTCAAGGTGGACTATGTAAAAGTCATGCAGAATAGAGGAACATCTTGTAAAATTTACCTGAGGTGATTCATAAGTATTAAGTCATAATTTTAGAATAGAATTAGTGAAATCTATCCAGCAAGACTATTATGACAGCTATTGGAAAACCAGTTCAAAGATATTATTAATTAGTACGTACTACCCCATGATCTAGCGTAAACTTCTGTTTCCTTAAGGCATGATCAAACAAGATCTGATTAAGTAAGATAAATGCTGCTTCCAACGTACCTGGAAGCCAAAACACAACCAAAAAAAATTGTTTTGAAGGTCAAAGATACATGAATAGCTTCTCAACTTTATGTCCTTATGTCATGTTAAAAATCTTATTGGAATAAGAAGCAGAAGTGTCAAAGGAAAATATGTTTATATGGTACTTTTTGCTCAGCCAGAAATAGATACTACCAAAAATCTGATCCTCTCCAAAATGGCTCTTACGCAGCTTGTACCTCTGGTGTGTAGGTGCTCTTGATAATCTAGACAAGGTTCAATCTAGTATTTCAGGATGGCAGAACTCTGCCTTCACAACATTCACTGTAAATTTGTGAACATTATTTGTTTATGGGTCCAAGAAAGATAGGGGAGGAAGACACCTAAGGAGAACATCTTGTCCATTTTCCTCTGCCATGGGAATCAAGCATTTTTAAAGAGAGCAAGGATGAAGGAAGTCATTGAACTTCAATAGCTACACTGCTTCACTGCCTCCCGTGCACTTAGAAAGTATCCCCACTAAATGTCTTTGCCACTAATACAGTGGATTCTTTTTCCCCATTGAACTTCGAAAATAACTCTTCATCAGAGTCATATTGACTTTTCTTTTTTGAAAGCAAACCAAACAAACTGGTGCCTTCAGCTTCCTCGCAGAGCATATCTTTGAACATCCTGTCCTTGTTGTTCTTTGATCTGTTTCTGTTTGTGTTTATCTTTCAATGAAACACTCCTATTAGAAACAGCACTCTAGTTGTCATCCATTGCTGGATAAAAAATCAATTACTTCAGCCTTGTGCTAATCATTCATGGATAGGATCATTACATTTCTTTATTTTTGTCTTTTGTCTAATGTATTTCTAAATCCTTTTGTTTTGTTAAATTTCTCACATCTTGCTAGTCGCAATTACTTTTGCATCTTGTTGCTTCTGATTTTATGCCTGGTTTCCTGTTTCTTCCACACTGATGTACTCTACGCCTTATGCTTATAGTAATCTTCCCTTGTTTTCACATTTTTGTGGTTTTTAATTTCTTAGATTGCTAGATAGGCAACTTTATTAGTCTATTATATGTATCCTATTTCTCCTCTGCATTGGGATAGACTATCATTTTCCTTTCAGTACAAGCTTTTCAAGAAACCATCTTCCCACATTCCTTTGTCTCTTAGATCATCTGTGCAAGAGACTGTATCTACCAGTTCCTCAGCCATTTTGCTGCATTCACTTCTTTTTCTGGGAAAAGTGAGTGCTCGTTTTAGTGACTGATCCCCTTCACCCAGATTTCCTTCTTTCACTTCCTCTTAAAGCAGTATCTCTTTGTTACTATAGCATCAAATTGCACGCGTTCTCATATGTGTTAGAGCTGAAACTTAGACCAGTGTTCTCCTTTTGCAGATCTTTCTCTTGATGCTGGGTGCACAAATGGTGAAGAGGAACACTTCAGTGTAAAGGAAAATGAGGTCCTAAACCACACTTAGGAGGTAACAGAATGCCTTAATAACACTGGTACACTAAATAAACAATCACATCAGCGACATAGTTTAGTTATGACCACATGACAAATGAAGAAAACAAGTCATTAAGGACAGCAAACACCAACATGGCACACAAGGCACTTTGTCCTTCCAGTATTGGAGCCCTCAGAAAGCTGGGAAGCTTCTGTTGCTTGACTCAAAACACTCTTTTATAAAGACATGATAATGATAATTCCTGTCATTCCGTTCCTTTTCAAGAAATGTTCCTTTTGCAGCTACTCAGATCTGTGAGCACTGGGCTGTTTTTGATAGTCTCTCCTTTTTTTTCTGGAGAGAAAGACCTACTATAACACTCTTTTTCACTAAAACTACAATATTTTTTTCACACTATAAGTAATATTAAAGCTTAAAAACGTAATTTAAGGTTTGATGTCAGGTTATTAGATGAAGGCCACAATATTAAAATACCAATGCTCTATGGAGGAAGAATTTGGGTGATGTGATACCATCACAATCTTTATACAACGGACTTGCATTTAGCAGAGCTTATTCTTGCAAGTTAGGCAGGTCACTACAATTGATTCATAACAATGCTTCCAGAGAGAAAAGATTTCATAACTCTGTCTTAACTTTCCCGGGATAATTTTACCTCATCATGTGAATACTTGCAGTGTGATAAGTGAATATTATTTCCTCTCTCTTTGCACAATGAAAGCCTTCAACAGACCACATAGGAACCTTCTGCCATTTCACTCACCATGAGAGATTACTAGCTAACCAGAAGATAATAATCTGCAAAATCTTACACACACACACACGTCTTCGCTATTGACCAGTTATCTGATCAGCCGCTAAATACAACAGTAAAATTAAGCTCTGTGTTTTGCTCATAACAAAGCAAAGCATTACTAGAAACATCTAAAGAGCTGTAACAGACAAAAACCGGGGGGCGGGGAGGGGGTGAGAGAAATTTCAGCTCATTTACTCTAGTTCTGATAAAATAAAGAGACCCTTAAGTTGGGAATACCTTAAACTGTAAAAGACTAACAAGGGTGATGTAATGCGGTGCCTCTTTGTTACCAAGCAAGATTGCATCAAAAGTAATTCCAATGCTGAGACACCTATCTTGTTTTAAACATTAGCACCCAAAATAACCAGTCTTAAAAGGTCACATTTATTTAAAAATAGCTTGCTTGCATTTTGCATTAAAGTTAATTTACTAACCTTAAAAAAATTAAATGCAAATGTATACAAATAATTTAAGCATCCTGTCAAAGTTCACATACACACTGCTAGAGCAATGAAAATATTCAAGGTCATATGAAATCTTTCTTAACCATGTACCATTCTGTGGTTTATTCTATTAAATATATATCTTGAACTAAAGTGTTTGAACCCTCTCTTTAGCAATTTCTATCCTCCTTAAAAATCAAACCTGTAATTTCCTATTTATAATGTGTTTTTCAGGCCATAACAAAGAAACATACTGTACCTCTGGTGCTGATGGCTGTTGCCGATGTGGTTGTGCTGGTTGTTAAGGCTACAGTGGTTGTGACTGTTGCAGTGGTAAGGGAGGGGATGACAGTAGTGGGAAGCAAAGTGTTGAAAACATCTGGTGAGTGGAAAAAAAAATATAAAATAAAATCATATCATGCAAACAAAGGAGAACCATAATAGTGGTTTAATTTGTAAATACAAGTATGTCGAAAATGACTAAATTAAAACATGATTAACATAAATTATTACAGGTACAGTGGAGTACCTTTAAATTCTTGACATTATATCACTCTCAATTTTTATAGTCAATCTTCTAGCATACAGAATTTAAAACACTGTTAAAATGACCAAGTTTCCACAGATCTGGAGAGTGACTGTTTAAGTGACAAGAATCTATTTCTTCACTGAGCCATTTTAAATGTCTCGTATAGTAGAAACCATACACAGATGAAACATGCTGTGTCAGAGTGGGAGATGAAAAAAACAACACCATCATGCTAAAATAAACACACACATGTTAACGAGAAATGGCTGTATGTTAAAACACCCACTTTCAGACAGACTCAATGGAAGGAAAAAGGGGAGAAAAGGCTACTAACTATAAGAGCTGCTTTTTCCGGATTGCTGTTCTTCTTCCCACACATTTGTTTAAGACACAGTTGTCTGCTAAGATCCAGAGCAGAGTATATTTCAAAATCTTTACCCTAATTAACAGGCACAGTCATCTTTCAGTCATCCTTAACACTTAAAATTTAACATTAATACACACATCAGTGTTTCTCTAAAACAGCTTAGAACTCAAAAATCAGAAATGTTAATGACACTACTATTAAAAAACCTGTGTACACAAGTCAGAAAAAATTCATAGCCCTGACGACAGCATCCTACAAAACCCTTCAGCTTTTGATCAAGTAAGTGCAGGTATGCCTGTCTTGGGTATGCCACTGCTGCGTTGCAGAGGAACCTACAATGTCTGTTGCAAAATGTTCCAGTACAGAGCAGAACTTAACCAGGTCTACAGATAGAAAATACTTGGATTACACTGCCAAAAGCAATAAAGACTAGTATCACTTTGCTTGTAAGGTGGTTGCAGGTTTTAAAGAACAAACAAACAAAAGCCCTGAAGAGAGCTAGAGAAAAGCACTTCCATGAGGAAATAAAAAACATCTGACATTTTTCAGATTATTTATACCGCAGGTTTAAAAGGAAAGGACTAGTTTCTCCGCAGTTGATGGTAAGGAACCCATTCCATGCTGATTTCAGTGCAAATATTTCTGAAGGGTGCTATTCAATGCAATAAAAGAGTGAAAATCTGACCCACAATCTGCCTTCCCTTGCTGTAGAAAGAAATGCAATTGGTCTCTGAGTACCATCAATTCTGACTGAAATCAATGGAAGCTGAAGTAGCTCAGAGCTTTACAGTATTGGGCCCTAGAGAACATATTTCAGACACAGGGTCCTTGAGTTCAGCATGGCATAATTACTCTCTTAAGACTTCAAATTAGCATGCTTACCTTATTTTCATACTGGATGACAGTTTATTTTGCCACTTTAAAAGTCTCCTTGTCAGTTAACATCTATGAGTCACCTACAATTTTCTGTATTCCTCTGGTTTTGATAAACATCAGCACTATTCTCTCTGGAATCTGTACTTGTGGGATTTTCCACTTTCAAAGCCATCAGAAAACGGCATGAGATCCTTCTTTCATCTGTTGTACACTGATACTTAATCTGTTTCTCAGTACAAAACATTCCCAAGCCAGAAAAATTAAAACAGGCTTTTAAAAAACCCCACAGTGTAGCCATATTAATTATCAGGAAAAACGGTAACATTACCTGGAGTGTGAGTACCACAATAATTAAACAGAACTGAGTACAACAAGCATTAGAAATAAATTAACATGTTAAAAAGATACAAGTCACATGTACTGATCTATGCAATTGCTTCTCATAAAGGGAAACTCCTTCCCTGATAAGTATCTCCTAAAAATGAAATCAAACAGAAAAACCCCACCTACTTCATAAGTAAGCAAAGCCCTGTTTATTAGAAAGCTTTACAAATCAGTCTTGTATGTAAAACCTAATTAGTGTGACTTACGGTTCCTTTAATTATTTTTCTTAAATTTCTTATTTACTTAAGACTATGCAATAGCAAGTTAACTGCAACTGGCAAATACAGTTATGATTTTATGACAGCGCTTTCCATTCTGCGAACACACTGTCTACCCATTTTACCACATAATAGCTTAAATGAGTCACTGGTGAATTTAGAAGTCCATTGCTTTCTGGTTTCTCTTCTGATTGAAGTATTTCCAACAAGATTTCTTATTTTAAAAGAAAGGCTACCTAGGAAACAGACTAGTTAACAAGAACTAGGATATATCAGTGTATTAATACAGATGTGATAGATTCATCCTTTCTGATCAGATCAAGAATAATGAAAACTTGTGCGGAAATTATTTTCCTGATCAAAGTCACAAACTCTGATGCCAAACATCAAAATGGCGGCTTGTCAGAAGCCTCAAAGAAAAACACATGTTCTCAAAAGAAACGTAAATACAAGCAATAGCATTGGCTTTGTTTCTTTCTTAGCAGAGTAAGCTGCAATTCACCATGCAAATGACTGCAGTTGGTCTGCTTTGCTCACAGCATTACAATTACTTGCTCTCAAAGACTACAGTACAAGAGAGCAAGCAGGAATCAGCAGCCTGAAGAGCACTGCATTGCCTAAGCAATGAAATTTAAGTCTGCGCCAGACTCTAGAAATGCCTGGTTCATACCTGCTTAGATTCAAGCCTCTGCCCTGTAGAATCACTTCTTTAATGACGTGAGAGTGTGCAACAGCAAAGGATGTGTGAAGCAACGGAACAGCTCTCCAGACAACACATTTTGGAACTCGTGGACCGTATCCCATCCTTAAACCCTATTTTGGACAGCCCAAATCCAGGCATAGATTAGCATTCTGAAAAGCACCTGAGCCCCACATTTGAAAGACTGATGTGTAGGGGGCCCCCCAGTCCTACTGAGTCTGACAGAAAGGCTCCTTATCCGTTTTTCCAAGAAGTTGTACAGACTCTCACAAAAACTTTACTTGTCTTTGCCTTGGAAACGTTTTTGCGTAAGAGAATGCAGAATATGCATTACCGAAAAAAGACAAGTAATGTGCAGTGTCCCTCATTCTCTCATCACCTCTTCTAGGTGTAGGAGGTAAGCAAGTTTGGTAGTTGCCAAAATCAGACAGACTACAAGAATAAACTGATAGTCAATAGCACAGGCTTCTGTTTAAGGCATATGACTCTCTGTGTTTTAAAGAAGGCGTGCTATTTCATCTGCATGCCAGAAAAGGGAATTACAGTTTGACCTGTTTCTAGTCCTGTAGGATTTTTTGGTCATTGTTTTTACTGTAGGGCACACCTATTTTGTACTACTGAAGAGGCACACGTTATGTTATCCAGAGCTTCCTGTTGGCAGCTGCTCAGAAACACACTATCAAAGGGACTACGTAGATTTGTCCTCTTGAGCTCTCTGTCAAGAAGGATCTTAACAGAATGGATTTGCAGATTCCTGCCCAAGAAACCTGTGTTGGAGTGAAAATTAATTCCATTTTCTGGCCTTGCAATTTCTGAATCTAGTTGTCCACAACGCTCAGCTGAATACGAATTTTTGTTTATGACTGTCATGCCACTAAATACCAAGGATCATTATGACCAAGAGACCTTGCAGAGTGGAACTTTTTAATTCAAGTAGCCATACCCAAATCAATGCACCAGATTGCTATTTCAATAATACTAAAGTATTAATCCTTAGCCTCCTGTGAACCAGAAAATAGCTATATTTTGCAGATGGGGAACCAAAGAAGATAGGAAAGCCATGCTCAGAGATCTAGAAGTCAAGCAATAATTGTCACCATTAATTTTGAAACCTCACTCCTGAGGTAAATGTTTGTTGACAGACAGATATTCAGTCAAAAATTCAATAATGTATTTAAGTTGGTATTCACGTCATCACCTTGCTACCTCTGAAATACAAACAAAAATAAAAGTTGTTGAAAACAGAAAAGGTGTTAGACTTCATGCCAAGGGGAGTTACTGACTCCAGTCCCAACTGTTTTCCATGTATGTTCTCACAGGTTATACAGGTAAGACCTGAACTGGATTTCCAATGAAAGAGACAGGCTCCTAACCTCTCTCTAGCGGCACAGGGGAGTTTGAGCTGAGATGCAAATGCTCAGCCAAGAACTCTCTTTTCAGTGAGGACCTGATGTCATGTCACAGTTCAGTGGATGCAGAGAAAAGCATGCCGAAGGTTTTAGAAAGGCGTTCTTCATGGCCACTACTGTCTATTCACATGCCATGAAGCTACACGAGCACTGGCAAGGTGAAGGCAGACAGCAGCTAATCTGATGGCTGATTGTGAGCGGACAGTGGAATAAGGAGGAGCATGCAACGCTTAGTTTGGTCTGGAGGCCGCTCTTTAGCAGAGGCACAGATGTAGTCTGTTTATGAATGGCGTTGTACAATATCAGCTCAAAACACTGTCAGGCCCTGCCTGATCAAAATTTCCTGTTTGCCTCTCCTTCTTTCTTGAATTGACACTGCGTTCTTCTTCCTAAGGCAGAAGACATTCATCCATTTAAGTGCAGGGAGTCTGGACAATTTACTCTCACTGCCAATTTGGCCCTAAGCATTTTTACTCTCCATTTCCAAAGAAATGAGAAATGGTTCTGTTTGGTTTAGCAGGCTTATGTGAAAGATAGATCTGACCTATTGAAAATATTTGACTTGTTTGGTAAAACCACAACCGATATTCTGAAATGACTGAGCACAATTCAGACAACAATAGCTGCAGTTGATAAAAATGTAAAGGCTTTTGTTTCAAGCTTGACAAAGGCTGACAGAAAAATTAAAGGACAAAGTGATAATGATGGATGGCCCTTGCTGTATTTTGACTGAGAATGAAAGAAATTTTAAGTGGTAAACTGAACTGAGTGATGACCTACCTGGGAAACAATCTCACTACTCTCTGCAAAATTTAATCAGTCCATGGTATGTAGTACTAAATAATTTAGCAAGGTTTTAAATTCAAAGGGAGCTGCATTTAGCCTTGTTCCGAGAAAACGGGATTGAACAAAAGGATCATTCAGCTTGAATATCATGTGCCAATAGCTCCTTAGCACTTAGACTGAATGATCATGAAGGCTCACGGACATGAGGTCAAGGGGTTCTTTTTACTAATTGATTCAGATTTATGAAACTCTGAAATGGCAATTATGTGCTTGACATTTTTGCTAGCAAATCAGATGTCATTAAAAAATATCCAAACTCTTTTAACAAAAGCTCCATGTAGATCTAGACCCCTAGTTAAAACCATTAGAGACTTCCGGTGGATGAGTTCATAATGCGAGACATACAACTGGGCTAAAATGGCTAGGCAGCTTAGAAAGAAGAGAAAATAAATTCACATAGTCCCATGTGTCATGGGCCTGTAGATGATATTACATGTTAGAAGATGCGGCACATCTCATTAAAGTTTGATTAAACATGGTTTGGTTGCGCAGTCAGGACAGGGGAAAAAAAATCAAGTGTTAAGAGATACTAGGATTTTGATCTCATTACTCTTTTTTCCTAAGTTAGGAACTGGGAAGAACAGAAGTGGTCTCTTCTTATAGAACTTTTGATAGGGTTTTGGTTGGGTTTTTTTCCTATTTTGAAAGCAATAGGTTTCAGTAGCAAATTAAGGAGGACTTGGTATTACAAAATTACAGCAAAAAAGACAATGTCTGTTTTCAAAGAGCCAAGGAAAAAATTGGTATCTACACATCCCTGGCCCAGATTCTATCCTTAGAAATTTAAGAATGTAACTGGAAAGAACAAAGCCCATTTCAATGTTAGCACCTAGTATTGGCAGCACAGGCTCATCCCAAATCACTTAAAAGTTCATCCTTTAAAATGAGGACCTGATATCACACCATGGCACATTTTATAACACATGCTCAGACCAGAATTGCTTATGACAAAATAAAAAATGTGATGAATATGAAAAAACAAGGTGTAGCAGCAAGTTATTTCTGATTATGCCATCTCATTTGACATTCAAATACGAAGAAAAAGTTAAGTGCCCTTAATTGTCTTGAAACAATTCCTCTATTGAATATATTATTTATTTTGTGCATTAGAGCAACAGCAGGACTCACGAAGACTACAGGTGTGTGAAAGGCTGATTTTCCACCAGTAAAGCGAGGTTGGGCTCAGGACAGGTGTGCAAGCTGTCAGAAAACAAGGATCTGTGGCTCTCAGGCAGGTGACAAGAAAGAAGTAATGAGAAGGAAGTGACTTAATGTGGTCGGGAGGACGAGTTCTCAAGGCTGAGAGCAGTGACTGGCTCTGCGACTTCCCTCTCCCCTCAAGTGCGGCTGCCCGGGCTCAGGCCGGCTCTCACGCAGTCCTGTGGGGCCCTGGGTCGGGTGGCCGGGGAGGGATATTTACATAAACCCCACCTCTACCACCTTCTGTGGGGACTCCAACAAGCAGACCATGCTGAGCAGAGGCAGCCCCAACCTTCCTCTTGAACTTCTCCCGTTGCACAGAACAGAATTTGGGATTTAGTGGGCACTGGGTCTATGCGTTTTATAATGCTCATGAGTACTTGCTAAAATTCAAAGAGTAGCAGTACACATGTACAAAAAAGTATTTTTCTTTTTTTTTTTTCCTGGCTAGAAAAACGTAACCTTTCTCCACAGCACAGATGTTACCACAAATACGGTTTTGTCACCTGGAGACGAGAGTAGTCTGTTGCACACACAGTTGCTGGAGTTGCACAGAGGGACCGCAGGAAATCTGAATCAAGCATTTCACAGGAAAGCAGCTAACATGAACATTTAAGTATTGCACTAGTGGCTGATTACTTTCAAAATGTAGGGTGTGACCTTTGAAGCCCTCAGTGCTTACTTTAGGGATCATTTTGCTCCCCACACCACTCCACTGAATTTGTGATCAGCAAAAGCACTCTAACTGCAGCTCCCTTGAAACAAGCAAGAGAAGCTTGCAATGAAGGCCCTGAAATGCTGGAACACGCTCCCATTTCATTGTCCATCAGGCTCATTGTTTGTCACCAGTCTAGCCATTTAAAAAGCTCACCATTTTTGCTCTCAGTGAAGTACAAGAATAAAAGGTGACATAATGTAGTATCTCCCAATATATTTACCTATTGCTGTTCAGTATTGGTGGGGCAGATTATATGAATTACAACATTTGTACTGTAAAAAACAAATAGCTTGTAATGCATTATTTCTTAATTTCTAATTGTGCTAAAACCAAGTGACACACAGAGAACATAAAAAGATACATTTGACAAGATAATAACTGGACCTGATGATTAGCTGTTGAAGATTATCTTAGTACAAGCAAAATGTAAATTCTCAAGTAGGCAAATTCTTTAATACTGAAGAATCTGTTTTCAGGTGCTCTAAGTTTTACTTTATTAATGGTTATTAGTGCAAGATGTCCTCTAAGGACAAATCAAAACAAATATTCAACAGAAGGATTAATCTTCCATCTTCTGGAGTTATATGAATACAATACATACTTCAGATTACTCCAAAAGTACACTGTAAGACCTATTTTTTCCCCAAGTTACCTTAGGTTTTGCTAGTAGTTTAAAAAAAGTTCTTTCCCATTTAATAGTAGTAATATTAATAAAGCCTGTTATTTTAAAGGAGTCATTCTATCTTGTATAAAAGCCCCTCTTTCTAATTAAAGTAGTTACAAATAGGGCACTGAGCAAATCACTGAAGCTTATGCAACTTGCCTGAAAGAAATTAAGTAAAATTTGCAGAGCGTGCAATAGGCTAAGAGAAAGAATTTTGTAATTCAACATTTAAACTAAAAAGGTAACATTTTAGAGCATTGTTTGAGACTGCAGCCTCAAATGAAGTTGCTTTACTTATAAAAAGGCATCTATACATGTCTTGATTTTGTTCACAGCTCTACATTAACAAACATATACGCAGTAAAGAATGGATCTCCGCCTTGAGGTTTGGTAAGATCATTATTTAGGCAGTACAAACCAAATCTTAGGAATAAGGAGGAAGCATCATTCCCATTTCACAGCTAGGGAAATGAAAACAGAAGAATTAAATGGAATGTCTTATATTTCACAGACTTCTGAGCCTGACAGGAGAGTTCAGAACAGATCTCCAAACTCCCATTTTAATCCTCTACTAAAAAATCCAAAACAATCAAAAACACAAAAGAAAAAAAAAAACTCTTAAAACTGTATTTAAAAAAAAAAGCCGTTGTCCTTATACCTGAAGTGCCAATTTCACTGCATTCAAGACAAAATGTTACCACAAAAGCCACCAAACATCTTGTATGAATAAAGCCAGCACGATTTGCCCCAGAAGTGCAGCACTCTGTCACTATTAATATGGTGTTCTAGGCCCGTTGCTACTGCTTAAAAATCACATTGAGGCTGTAATGTTCATTTTTATTCTTTTTAAGTAAACCGACAAGCCATATTTCTTTGTTTCTCCAAGCCATAAAATAGGAGTATTCAAAATTAAATGAAATAAAGTACTGGCAGCTGGCCCTTGAAAACCTATAAGGAAAAGCTAATGTACAATACAAATCCAGACACCAGCAGCCTTGAGCAAAGATGACAGCTTTCTCAGAATGATACTTGACTCCTTCTGTGCAAAAAATTTCAAAAAGCTCAGCCAGAACTGCACTAGGAAGAAGAAAGAAGAAAGAGGCCAAGGAAAATTTTCTAAAATCTCCCTATTAAGGAGACAAGTGTTGAAACTAAATGGAGGTAAACAGATTGCTGATCTCTATTTTGTTATGGTTGGTACTTTCGTTTCTTTGAGAAATTCAGGACAAATCACTGAAATTGCTTAAACAATTCAAAACTCACTGCAATAATTTTAAGGTTAGTAAAAAGAGATAACAGAGAATGTTATTTATTTTAAATTACTTTATTTCAAAATGAAATCAAAGAGGTCCAACACTAATCTGAAATGCTTTGTCACAGTGGGATAGCTGTATCCCACTGAAAATCACCTTGGGCAAGTTAATGGCAGCTTTGCAACCTAAAACATAGTTTATTGCACTTCTTTGCACTGTCTTTGACTAATACACTTAATTCTAACATTCTTATCACCATAGTACATTACCTGAGAAAACAAGGCCCTGTCTTTCTAGCTGTCAATCTTTTATGCTATCTCTTTTTTTTACTCAAAAGAGTTCTGTACATGTAGTTGAATTACCTCCATGGCTCTTTGGCTTTGTATAACGCACTACTATGAATGGTGGGACACGTGCAATAAAGTCAAGACTTAATTTTATTAAAATTATCCAGCTTCCCTTCACACAGGCAGACATTTGGTACCCTAACTACTGAGTCATCAAATAGGACAGTTCACCAATGGAATATCACAGTATTTGTTATAAAGAATGCTTGGTCATATCTGCAAATTTATTTTGAACAAAATGACATACAAAGCAGTGCAAAGAGATTTCAGTTCCTGCTTGTAGATGATGAAAGCCATCCAGAGCTCTCCTCAATCAAGCAGCAAACTAGCGCTTCAACATGTCAGCCTCCTACAACTCCTCCCTGCCTCCTACTAATCAAGGATTAGGAAAACCACAGAAAAGACAAACAACAGAAACAACAGAGGGAAAACCAAATCCACTAGCACAATGACCCACAGCAATGCCTCAAGAACAAAACTGTTTACCCACTCCTACAGTTTTACCCTGCCAAACTTTTTTCTGTCCTTCCTGCTGTCCTTTGGTTTATTTCTTTCTTCACTTGCCATAAGGATTAATACAAGTAGTTTCAGCTGAAAGATATACTCTCCTCAGGCATGAGGTTACCAAGCAAAAGCAATTTTTTTTTTCTTCAAGGGCATATCTGGGGAGTAAACAAGCTGTGGGGGTAGCAGTGACGGAAAAGTAAAGAAAACACGTGTCAGAGTATAAAGTAGATAAGGAAAAAAGAAATAAAAAATTTTAATTCTTCTGTCTTCATGCCTTCTAACAAAGGAAAAGTAATCCTAACTGAAAATTGTTTGCACTGCTCTTCTCACAAATGACACTTTAACTTACACCCTAACATGAGCTCCATCAGTCATAGCAGGTATCTGGAGACCTGTTCACAGGCACCTGCCGGATAAGTTTCTTCAAAAGGGGTTACAGCTTGCTTTGTGCTTTCACAGCCTTGCGAGAGAAGTCAGGGTGTTGTGGGAGATCCCCACATGGCACTGGCCATTCCAACCAACTTTATCAACTGTGGTAGATCCATACTCATACTTGCTAGCAATGGTTTTTGTGGTTTTTTGGTTGGTTGGTTGGTTGGGTTTTTTTCCTCCCTGCAACGTGAGAATGGTTTTGAGATATACCCTTATTGTCCTCCTGGCTAGTTTTTGCTGTCTCTTCCCCTTTCCATGGGAGTCATACAGAAAGATCGATGAAATGAGCTTTCTTGAAAGCTGTCAAAACAGTTCTGAATCCTTGAGAAAAGTCAAAGTGATTCACAGTAGGGCATAGCAAGACAGAGGAAGATCCAATGCAGAAAGCCTATGATATGATTTATCAACAAGAAATATGACTTTAAGTACAAAGCAAAGTGAATTTTGTTATATTGGGTCAAGAATTCAAGCAGTAAGAGCTAGAAAAAATAGTTTGTGATTGAAGCTTAGAGGTTTCCTTTTGGAGGAGGGGCTAAAGACGCTTTGGGTTCCACCACAAATTTAGACTGAACCTATTCTGTGAAGAAAGATGTTATGAAGATTTTAAAATTTTGTTTAAGGAAATTTCAATTTTTTTCAGTTTGATCTGTTTTTTAGTTAGAAGAATACTGAAAACAAGGGGGAACAGAAACCTTATTTACTGTAAGTAAAATACTGATAGAATACTGTAAGAAATATTTTATTGAATATATTTTTCCTTTATACAATATAGCAATGCAGGCTAAGATAAACTCCAGAAAAAGTGCACAAGTCATTAATTATTAAAATTACAAATAGCAAAAATAGAATAATCAGAACTAATAATTATTAAAATCAAATTGTGTATGTTAGAAATATTAATGGTTTGACATGATCAAATTCCTAAGCGTCTACTTCTCTCTGAGCTTCTATGCTCATCTTCAGATGTGATTAGAGACCTCAGATACAGAACTTCTCAAAGCTCCCTAAGAAAGATGGGTAATTTTTACAGAAGCTTTCCCTACCCTCCTCAGACACAGGATGCTGTTTGCAATCCCCCCAAAACATTTATATCTATCTCCATTTGCTCAGAACCAGTGATTTGTGATACCTTCCCAAGATTTGTAATCTCAATTGGAACAAAACATGGTACTGATGTACCACCAGGCTAGCAACCCCAGTTGACATTTTAAGCAATATCACTGCATAGTATATCATTTTCCTTTATTGAATTGAGTCAAAAAACTGAATAACCTATTCTCAAAAGAAAGGTAAGTCATAGAAGTACTATATGAGAAAGACAGAGACAGGACACCCTTATCTGCATTCCACGTAGCACCTAATGGTGCAGGAAAGATTTCAATTTAGAAAATTACTAAGTCACTTTAATAATTTCTTTATGGTTTGGGTTTTGTGAATAATAAATGATCTAGATGGAAACAGAAGATCATTAGCAACTGTTAGACTATAACTTTGTCATCAGTCTCAAATGAAAATATTACCTTAACAGTTATATTTTCTTCATGAAGATTGCATATGATGTTCTTAGACATGGTAACTGTACAGTCTGACCCCTCAACCAAAAAAGTTTGATTGAAGTAAAGTTCATGAATGTTAGACGTATAAGCAAAAGCAAAGCTTGAAGTCCAGCTGTGCTACTGCAGCAAACCAGAGAGATAATAAACTCAACAGCACGATTTTAGAAATACAGGTCACTTAAGATCAGTTAAAACAGTTCTTTTCAAAAGAGCAACAGCAATATATCTAGTATATCTAATTCAAGAATTACTTTATTGTAGATGCTCTACCTATATACAAGCATCCAAAATATTAACTTTATGCAAGTTTTGTGCATGGAGAAAAAAACTCATTATAATTCAAAACAAACACGCAATCTTTTCCGTTTCAGAAATCACATAGGGAATCCAAATCAAGAACTATCACATTAGTCAATTATATATGTACATAGAAAATGAAATATTTGCAAGTGTTGTGTGTTATTAAAGACATTATCCAAATTTACAGGTTTTTAGAATAAGGACAACTTCTATTGAAATAGGAATGAGCTATGGGTGTTAGAATATGTTGTTAAAAAATTGGACCCGGAGAGAGCTTTTGAGGCATCCACCAGGAGGGGGGGGAAAAAAAAAAAAGCAAAACCAGGACAAATTCAAATACTCTGAATTCAATAATTTCAAGGAGTACTCCAGTATGGAAAAAAATTAATTAAAATCTTCCATGTGTTATATAGCAAAATCACTTTATTTTAAAAAATTTCATTCATCAAAAGCAATATTTTAATGTAAAAATGTGTCAAACAGATTCCCCAAAAGTGTTACTATGGTTTGGAATGTTATTTTCTTGACCTTTCCAAAATAATTTTGAGCTTATCTGGAAAATAAAAATTTGTATCTTATTTTTCTGAAGTCATCATAAATGAAGAAATACCAGTTCACACAGCTCAACTATAGACCCCACTATTCAAGTATTTATCTGTTGATAAATAGTAACAAAATAAAAGCAATCTCAAAGTAGCTGCCTTGCAAGTGTTAAGGGATAACAGCTGGACAAGTCATTCATAAAATTAAGCCAACAATTGCACCGTAAGTTTCTTGACAGGCTTATTATACCTGAAAGCATCAGTTAAACATGATTCTTTTTTAGTCCAACAATAAAAGGTATAGTACACAA
Source organism: Burhinus oedicnemus (assembly GCA_008921705.1). Lineage (NCBI taxonomy): Eukaryota > Metazoa > Chordata > Aves > Charadriiformes > Burhinidae > Burhinus > Burhinus oedicnemus. Next base: position 1,439,693 of record VFFE01007254.1, on the reverse strand, counting down.
TGATTTCTTAATTCATCTGGCTGTGCAGCATTCATCTGCATTGTGCTTTAAGGTATGGGCCACCTCTTTTAGCATAACGAAGAGTTGTTTGGAGAAGTCAATTTTAATATTATGATAATGATTTAACACCTTAATGTCACTTTAGAACATTGATGTATATGCAAAATCAAAATATTTTAACACAGTTTGAAGGGCTACGCTTTGTAGAATAACACTTGAATGAAATTCTCTGTGTGTTTATAATGCTACCTTTAACATAGGGTTTTAATGAGTTACTTTATTAGGCCTGCCACAGTGAAACCTCACTCCTCCACACCTCAGCTTTTGCAAGAAAACCATCCAGCTGCTGTGGATTTCAAGAGATACGAAGATGAAAAAAAAAGAGATCTCTTCCTGGATAAGTTACTAGACTTCTGTTTGTGTGTTTGGTTTTGGTTTTGGTTTTGGTTGTGTT